>VNWY01000020.1:0-137374 GCA_009869845.1 Pseudachorutes palmiensis | reverse complement strand
ACTTCTCATCTTTTGTGCAAAATGATGAAAATAGCATTGTCGCTTATGGAGTTTTCCTCCAAATCCGGTTTGAGAGAAAAATCCAAAATCCTTGCTTATCCTTCTTAACAAAAAGGATTTTAATTTTAGAAAACAATTTTACAACACTATAGCTCAAAAACCAATCCTGCCACGTTTTCACGTTGTGTAACTTACATTATACATCATTTGAGACAAATTTTGGCCATTGGATTCTTTTAACCAGGTTGGAATTTTACACTTAACCTTAGAATTTCATGGTATCATTAAGAAGATCGTTGACTGAAAAAAATGTAAATAAAGTAGACAAATACGACATTCATGACATCATTGAAAATCCAGTAAAAGATATTTCGACCTTACAAGGGTATGTCCGGTTCTTTACATGACAGTGTCAGCCTGTCCGGTTCGTCATCAGAATCATAATATTCTGAGCATTCCGTTTTGGGAAGGTTTTTTTTTTCGAAAGCATACGCGGGAAGATCCATCTCATCAGCATTGATGAACTTAAGAGAAACCAAAACTTCCTTCGCCAACAAATTGTTTTGTAGCCCAGTTTCCTCACACACTTTCCCCACACTTTCTGGAGACATCTGGAAGAAAATGTAAACAATGTTGTGTGGGCATGAAAATTATCGAATTTTAATTTAAGGTTACCTCGAAACCAACGAGAGTAATTAGTGAAAGCTTCTGACAGTGCAGAATCCCCTCCGAGAAAGCGGACCTTGTGGCAACGTCCTGTAGGAGTGTATTACGGCGCAGGTGCAGTGTGGACAACTCTAAAAAAACACGTATCGACATTATGTGTTTGAATGATGAATTATGATTATATTATTATGAATAAATTATGAATTTTCACAAGTTATTCTTTTCTGAATTACCTTTCAAATTCCCAATGTACGATTTCCGGCTTCCGGTTCCAGGATCTGGCAGGCCTGTTATCCCAGCCGCTGTCATTTTTCCTCGGCAAAAGAGAACCTTGACTTTCCTCAAGTGCTGAAAGATGATCTTCAATATCTCATCATTGCAGCAATGGAGTTCCAGTTTGCTGAGTTCCATGAAGCTCGTTGACACCAATAGCTCAAGTGGCTTAGGAGCGATCCAGTGCAATACGACGGCTCGGAGATTCAAGTTGACTCCCACTTTTTTCGGCAAGATCTTGCTTATGTCGGCGTCCCTCTCGTGGATTAGGACAAACTCGAAGGTGTCCAATTTTGGAAATCCGGTCAGGGCGTGATTTATATTTTTAAGGAATTCTTTGCTAATCCTCAACTTCCTCAACTTCGGCAAATTCAGAGGGAAAATTGTGAATCCGGGAGACTCGAATTTGTCAACGCCAAGTTGTTCCAGAGCAAAACTCTGAAGAGTTGGAGCCTGGGACTGAATGAAATTTTTCAAAAGGTCGGAGCTTATTGAGGAATCCAAGTTAACTATTTTAAGACTGCGTAGGGTCAGCTTTAAGTTAATCAGACATTGAACTCTCCTGTTGTCGAGTAAGCAAGTGGTCATGGTCACAAGCGTCAATTTCCTGAGGCTTAGCATTCGAATATTCAAATAGTCCTCTGCTCTATGAACATTGATTGCGCGAGCCGACATCTCAACAAGATTTGGGAATGTTCTCAGCACGGAATCGAAATCGGTCCGATTTGGTGAACCTGGGATATCTTCAGATCCAAACGACATGAAGTCCAAATGAGTTATTTTTGGGAACACTTGATTTTGAAGTGGATTGGCTGGATCTGGAACAGGGCAGATCCGATGATGGATCCAAGTATGATGACCCAGTCTCCAAGTCCAAGTTGTCTTGATGGTGTCCAGGACAAGTCGGCTTAGTTTCGGAGCACCACGGAGAATATCGAAGATTGGCTGCATTGATGCAATCACGCAAGAGTGAATCTCCAAGGACGATAGAGTGCCGATGACTTCGTTGACTAAAGTTGCAAATTGGAGATCATTCAAATCGGTGTCCTTCAACTTTAATCTGGAAATGCTGAACCGATTGTTCTTCTTCCTCCCAATCTCCAAGATCTTCATCACTTTTTCAATGTCGGAATTTTCGCTGACTTCAAAGGGAAGACGGAACTTTTGTATCAACATGGCTTTACTTTCCCATGCTTTGCATACACGAGTGCAAATATCTAATTGATCGTCCGATAGATAGTTGAAGACGCAGTCCAGCACCTGGCCAGACAAAAATAAGCTCCATTAGTAAATCTAGTTTGCTAATATAACCGTAGTTTTTCTGTCACTTGAAAATTACCGTGTCTAGGAGCAGAGGATGAGGACTCTCGGGTGCAGGTTTAATTGCCAAAATGTCGCTGACGTTGTGATTGTGAGCGTCCATTTCACTTTTTCTACCAGTTGCAGTTGATCTAGAGATAAAGTTAAGTTGGGCTCTGCTTCCTAAGTCGGTCGTCTACTGAATTAATTTTGCCTCAGTGACGTGTAACTTGATGTTAGGCTGAAATAGCTTCACCCTTGTTCTAATAAAGACTATGGGAAGGCGATGTGTCATCCACTAAAATGACAAAGAATCAAGTTTACTGCTGACAATGCAACACTAAAAATAAAGGCTACAATAGACAGTCTGTGACATTCCCGTAAAAACGTCCGCCTTTTAACCGATCCGTTGAATTTAACTGACCCATCGAATTTAACGCACCCGTTGAATTTAACGGAGGCCGACGTTTGCAAGTTCACACTAAAGCTCAATATTGCTCAATATTTTATTCTAAATGTTGGGTATTACTAGAAACATAAATTAACAAAAATTTTATTGACTAATTTATTGATAATAAACTCAAGCAGCATATATTTGTTTCATTATAATTTCATAGAATACAGGTGAAGTAAAAACAAAGAGCGGAACAAGTCTACTTATTTAGAAGAAAAACATTGTGAATAAATTGTACATTTCTTTAATTGAAAAACCCTCAGTCTGAAAATTCGTTTTTAGAAACTGCATTTATTGTTTCAAAATCAGAAAATTCATTTATTAATTAAATGAATAAAGTAATTCCTATAGTTTTGAGCAAGTTTGGCAATACTGACAACACCCACGTTAAATTCAACGGAGGGTCGGTTTTTAAATTAAATTCAACGTCCGTTAAAAAGGGAATGTCACAGACTGATAGAATAATCCAGAATGTCACGTTTGTCATAAAAAAAAATCGGGCGGGAAAAGGCTGTAATTTTCCATGAAACCGGAGCACGTTGTGCTGTGCCCCAGGCAAATAGCATTGAGTTTAAATTCAAACTGCTATAACTTTTTCATTTCTAAATTAAACAATCAACATCATAGAACCTAAAATGCTTCTAATTACATTGTATTTCCAATAAGTCAACCAAAAATATATGCGTACTGGTCGACTCGAACTCGAACTCGCCCTTGAGGTCAAAGTTGCGTCAATTGGGGCACTTCGAAATACCTCAGTCTCTTAATGGGGTTTCTAATGCCATGCTTAGCTAATACATTTTGAATCAGCAAAAATACCGTGTCTACACATGCTCTGTAACACGGGTGGGACCAAATAATCCAAGCTCCTTCTAATCTGTAAAAAATAATCTGACGGTAGCGAAGAACTGCCGAAAATTCTTTATTCTTGGGTACAATATATGAGTTTACGATATGGGTAGGATAGCAGTTTAGAATTCAATCGATGAAATTCCGCACAACTACTTGAATAGCATGTTATCTGAATTGTGACTTGAAATTGTAACATTCTTTCGAAGCATTGGGATCCATTTTGAATCCGCCGTTGTTCCTGAGCTTTTTTGAGATGACATTGTTGGGTGATTGTTGGGACTGGATCTTTGGATGCAAAAGACAAGGGATTCTTCAACAACGGGTTATTCCAACAATGGAAGAAAGCGAATGCAGACGGGGGGTACCAATGAAAAATCCCGTTAGTACTTTGCTTTCTGAAACTGACTTCTCCATTGTTGCTGGCAGTTCTTGCAGATGCAGTGAGCACTTGACTTCCAAGTGTGCACAAGGAATTAACAACGTGGGGGTGTGCATAGAGTGTTCGTAATTTTAATTAAGTACTCGCGTGTAGTTAAAAGTTACAAGTGACAGCGCAAGATCAAGCCCGTAACTCCAATAATGTGACAGCGTCTTATCTTCAAATTGATCACCTCATATGCGACATTTCCATTTAAATAAACTATGCGATAAGGGAACTTGTGCTCTGCGTTTTTACTTTTATGTCATAAGTGATTAATGTTGCTGGGCCGAATATTGTAAGGAAGCTGTTACGCCTTTGCCAAAATTTAGATTTCATTTTGCAATGATTTAAAGGAAGCAATAGGCTCGTCATTTATTGCTCTACTATTACGAATCAAGTTTATAAGCATTCAAGACCAAAGCAAATCTTCAAGGAAACAATCATCCCTCTCGATGTGGACTCAATTAACCTAAATCAAAATTATCAATTACGTGTTCTTCCTTTCTGTGTCAAATCCTCGATACGTTATTCAGGTGGTTCATCCGTGTTATTAGCTCCCTGGCTATTTTAAAGTTACACAATTCAGCAATTCAAGTTCATATAGTCAATACGTAAGTCAGTTTACTAATGCTTAATTAAGAGAGTGGCTTACGGCGGTTTTAATTTCAGAAAATGTCTCCAGACAACTGTACCAGTGCAAGGTTGAAAACGTTACAAATTTTGATATTCACGGTAGCAATGTGTTGCTGGTCTGTGGCAGACACGACAGACGCTACAAACCTTCAGAGGCTGTCAAGAGCGCAATTGGAATTTGCGCTTTCCTTCTTCCGACAACTTGCCAAAGATACGAATGCGGAAGAAAATGTCGTCGTCTCACCGCGCAGGTTCCTTGAACAAAAATGAAATTCTAAAGTGTAATTTTGCAAGTGTAAATTGTTTATAATTTTAGTATTGCTACAGTTTTGTCGCAGTTGTGGATGGGGTCGCCAATAGGTTCATCAACAGCGACTCAGTTAGAGGAAGCGTTGTACTACAAAAATGGCGGACTTGCTCCAGCTCAAGTTCATGAAGCTTTCCGCTCTTCGCTCTACACCTTAGACGATCCTGACTACAAGGTTTGAAACAAGGGAATAAAGTAAAGCATATGTTAAAATGGCTGTGTTTCGCAGAGCGTTCTTCAAACGGCAAACGCTGTCTTTGTCCAAGCAGGAGTCTCCCTGAATCCCATGTACGAAACATCGCTGAAAAAGTACTACAACAGTAGCGTGGATGAAGTTGACTTTGAGCATGGTGAACCAATTGCGAGAGCAATTATTAATCGCTGGGTCACAAAGGAAACTCATGGACAAATTCCAAAATTACTGGAATCACCGATACCGAGTAACACGCGGATCCTCCTTGTGAATGCATTGTCTCTTAGGGCTTTGTGGAACAATAGTTTCGACCCGTCATTAACCATAGCCAATGGACATTTCCATCCGAATGCAAAATCAAGGTAATTCTCCATAAAAGCATTATCCATTTACTTGTAATATCCCTTATTAAATTCTGTTCTTAGATTCCAGATTCCGATGATGACTGGGCGCTTCAATGTCTTGCTTGGCTCAAGTGCAGAATTGAAATGCCGATTGCTGGAACTCCCATTCCGAGGAAGACGCTTGTCCATGTTTATTCTTCTACCGGATCCTGATCGGTCTAAAAGCACATCCGGAGATGGAGAATCCACTTCAAAGAAATCCAATTTGGTTTTTCTCGAACGAAATTTGAATGCAGAGAATTTAAAACGTCTGTTCTCCACTTTAAGGGTAAAGGAATAATTGTTTACGCTCGGTTGCGTAGTATGCAAAAAACGATAAGGTAAATACTGGTACTGATTTGTTTAACAGGAAGAGAAGAACGTGCAAGTGAAGCTTCCAAAACTAAGAATACGAAGCAGTGCGAGTATCGTGGAGACGCTTTCTAAGCTCGGGGTTACTGACCTCTTCGACCCCACTAAATCAAACTTATCAAAAATTTCAAATTCCAGTGAGCTCCACGTCAGTTCCATCTCTCACAAGTAAGGTTCCCGACTTATATTCAGTTCAGATAATAATTTTGATTGGGCAATAATTGTGCTTTGACAGGACTGTGATTGAACTCCATGAACGTGGGGCACAAGCTGCAGCGATTACAGCGACGGAAATCCAACGGAACCACGACGTGGTTGGGAAATACTTTGAAGTGAATAGGCCATTCATATTCTTCATTTGGGACTACCACAGTGGAGCTCTGCTTTTCATTGGTCGCGTCGCCTTCCCTGAACCCTTGACAAGCTGATTAGTTATCGCACATGCGCGAGTAGTTCTTGCCACTGACGCCATGACAGTTTTTGCAGCGTCACTCACACAGAGCCACCACAAATACTGCTCTTTTACACAGGAATTATTTTATTAAAAAAATGAAACTGCCTGAATAGTAATGCCAGAATCGCCAGAACTATTTTCATGGTTAAATTAAAAATCCAATTAGCCTATTATTTCCAGGAGTCTCAAGGTATATGTATTTAATTTCTATCATTTTCTTTTGTCAAAAGCCTTGGCCAATGGTTGCAGACTCTTGTGTCAAGGGCAACTTCAAATGGGAATTTCTGTCGATTTTCGCATAGATAAGAGAAAATTCACAATTCAACAAGAAAAAGGCAATAATTATAATATACCACCATGGCCCAAATATATGCTATAAATGTTGACATTTAAAAATAATTACGACTTCTGTGCCTTGGGGAAGCAAATCATCGTATATTCAGAATTCTGGGCTTTTCAAGCAACCATTATTTTCAGACTGGATTCGGAGCTGTTAAAGGTTTTAATTAAATTAATTCCGGTCAACACACGAGGATTTGAAATGCATGAAACACGATTGCGTTGTTTCGCTTTCAATGTCGCATATCAAAATTAACTTAATTGTATTTACACGTAATCCCAAGACGGAGCTATGTGGCAAACATTAGCGTTTGCATGTTAAGTACATCGGAATCAATTTAACATCCACACGACGGTATATGTCATAATGATTCCCACACACAATTCAGAAATTATCTTTTGGGATGAAATCCTGCACTTTGCTGAGAAATGCTTTTAAAAAACGAAACAAAATAATTTTTTCTCAGCGAAAGCATTTACGAAGCTCGAGAAGCAAAATCTGGTTAGAATTGCACGCGGATCTCTATCTTCTTCAATTTGTTGAACTGAAGGTTTACAGGTTTTGCCATATAGGTATAGCTAATAAACTGGGACTTTCCGAGAGACTTAAAGCCACGCTAACATCCTAGATTTTCTTAAAACGATGAGGAAATGTTTATCGTTGCGATGCTCCGCCGAGCTTTCCAATGACCTCTCCGTTGCGTTGTTGCAGAATTCAATTTCGATCCTTCCAGAAAGCACGCGATGTTAATTAAAAAGTCAAAAGAGCTTCTGCATAAGTTCCTGTCATTTCCACTCTCATGGACTCCATTGCATAAGATGTGTTTTTATTCGTAATTTGTTTACATGCATCAGTGAATGAACCACGCAACTTTAAAGTGATGACAGCAGCGTCTTCTCAGCGAGTGAAACTGGGGAAAGCGTTCCCGAAACATGATCGCTTAATATCACCGTATTACATTTCATGCGTTGAATGTTTGGTTTGATTCACTTTATATCATTGTGGAAGATTTCGGCTGTTAGCATGATGGCCTGAGGAGCGGAAGAGCCAGGGCATCTCGGACTGCATTTGGGATATATGACGAAGCAAGGGATTTATATGGATGCACTGACAAGGTAGAAAAAATCTACTGGAAGTGAAGAAGATTTGGAAGGTTCATAGAAGTAATCGTGATGCGTTGGGCGAGATTAGTTTGGTAAGTCCACTGGTAAAGTATAAGAAGCAAGTTGCATGCAATGGGATTCCGACCATTCTTGGACGAAGTTTTCGATGCATCACCTGCAGACTAACCAGTCCTTTGGAATCTCGTGTCAAGTCAAGATCTCTTCCTATTGTCACTCAAGAACTTGTTCTTAACCAACGAATCATCGCATCTTCCGCCAAATTTTCAGAAATAGACGGGAACAACGGCCTGGACTTTTGACCCTGTGGGAAAGCGCAATTACATCGTCACACGTACACTCGTTAGCTCAGGGAGTGAGTAGTAAAGTTCAACTTGAGGTGCGCATGAGTTCTGAGTAGAGGTGACAAAGTGACAAACTCTCTTGATCCGCCTAATCATGAAAGTTTGACACCTCCGTTGCGTTTCTATGCTAAAACTGTGTCCGAATCCAGCGTCTCTTGAGACTAAGAAGCAATGACCCTTAAGAAATTCTTCCTGATGAAAAAGTGCCATTGAAAAAAGGATCTGCGGGTTTTGAGGTAAATGGGATTCTATTATATCGTCCCGATAAAACTCGTATCCCATTTCTTCCTTCTGTATAAAAGTTATCCGGCGGATGACCCCAAGGTCAATCTAAACAGAATTCAATAAATCTATAATCATTGTCTGGAAAAGTTTCCTCTGCCCATGACCTTGCATCCATCCCTTTTTCAGTGTTAGACAAGAATTTTATTTTTCTTCCCCGATTATGATTTTGTGAGAGCGTCCCTTTTTCCTTTGTTCTGGATGACCTGAGTGCAATTGGGATCAAGGTCAAGGTACAGGTTGTCCATATCCAAAAAAAATAAGTTCCGTTAAATGAAAGCGACACTTCTGAATTGAAGAATCTGGGAGAAAGTAACAACACACAGAGATGCATTTACGCGTTCTTCATTAACGCCAAAGCTTAATGAGAAATTGTGCTATCCTGTGTTACGGGGCATTGCTAGACTTCAATTAAAATTAATGCAACTCAAGGGATGCTTTTTATCATCGAGCACTTAATGATACCATCATTAGTTAACTCAAGTAGTGTGTGAGTGTAGTTGCTCCGTATTTAAATTATCAATACCCAGTTGGTTTTGCACCTAAGGACATTTAGGCAAAATTGGCAAATGGCGATCTGATTTCGTGAAAGGAGTTAACGATATGCAAACGTAATCTAGCAGGAAGGCACACGCCGCCATATTGATATTATCGTATATTATCGTAAATTAATCCAATTCCCATTCACTTCAAGTGGAAGTCATTTCACTAACTGAAAAGTTGTATTTTGGTTACTTGTTAGGAACGCCTTGTTTACCGTGTAATGATATTCCAAGGGGACATAGAGGTTTATCAAGTTATATCAATTGTCCCAATAACCTTAAGTTAGTTCTGGGCGGGGTAACTGATCACACCAAGCGATTTAGTGGGCTAGTCAATGTTTGGCCATAACTTCATTGTTCTTCTAAAAATTCATGTACGAGTGACAACAATGTAGAGACTAAGGGACATGGCACGGTGGACTCTAAAGTTCAAGATGCAATCGAATCTGGGTGTAGCGACATGGTCGATTGATTCACTCGTAATAGTGAAACTTGTTGCAGAAATAACTCGTAGAGACATGGGGAATATTAATCAAGTTAATTTTAAAGATACGATTATAGCCGACCGACTTTTACGATCAGGATGTCATTGCCCCATACGAAAAAATCAATATTCTCACCTCAGGTCATTAACTGTGGATCTCTGATTTAATTTGTGAAATCCAACTGGTGTATCCCACATCCCAAAATCCAATTTAGAATCCGAATTCAATATACATAAATTACCTTAGTAAGAATAAGGTGTTCGGGATTTGCATATGGCTCTGTAATGGTAATTCCATCTTGCATCACTCTGGGATTTTCACGGCTGGTGGGAAAGCATTAAATCGTTTCTACAATTTTACCTTTGATCTTTAGCGTTTGTGTGATTGCATGTAATGCGATTATTGATGCGTCGCTTTATAGTTTTCAATTCCAATTAAATATTCTTCTTTTAATCCCATCCAATTCACCAATGTCAATCACACTTTTTCGGACTAAGCTCAACCATAATTATCTGAAACAATGTTATACGATATTAAGAAGGAAGTTTCTGTATAATATTCGTAATGGAAAACAATCTTTTAATTAGTGCTGTAGGATAGAAATTTTGTTAATCTCACGAGCCGAGCCTCTCTTTCCCTGGACACGTGCACGACTGCGGAAGGGAATTTGATTTCGACGGATCCAGCAGAGTCAATAATGGCGACCTTGGGTCCGGAGATGAGGCAATTTACGAAGATTGTTTTAAGTGATTTGTTCTTTGGCCGTCATCATTGTCTTTCAGCTAATAATAGAATTGCAATCATTGTTACTAGGAGGGTCACGACAAATTGTGACAATGAAGCACCAGAATATACTTGAACTCATGCACTTTCTGAAAAAAATTTGGCGGAAAAGCGCAAATTGCATGACATTAATATGTCGTATGGCGCCCTGAGACGCTCCTAGGGATCTGCGCATGCCCTTGGAAAGGAGAGAAACCTTTGTTCAAAATGTGTCTCCCTTAGCAATTCTTTCCGCGTCACTTTTTGTGGATAATTATTGTCGTGTCTCTCCTAATTGTCTCCACCTGCCCATTCCCTTCCTGTGTAATTTAAATGAAAATGAAATTACGAGAGAGTTTATGAGATTAAAACAAAGAAGACGACAACATTTCTCATCTACCTCGACATCTTTTACACTTTGCTAAATCTTGTGCTTCCGGAAGACATTCTAAAAGCTTAAAATTGTCTTCGGCCCAAAAATTAGGATAACTTATGGTTATCTCGAAGTGTCATTTTCCGGACGATTTCAGTCTGAATTTTATGCTCAATGCATAAATCAGCGACTGGCTTTAAAGCTGGATTTCAGCTGCGTTGCATTATAATTTTATGGCTTAAAACCACTTCACTTGATTGGCTTAGAAGTATTTAATTACCTCCAATACAACATTGATTCCGCATTTGCCTGTCATGTAAAGTCACGACAATGGTTTAGGATGAATGAAGTACACTTGCGGCAGTGCGATTACGTTAACAAGTAGCACTAGCGGAGGCCACGTGAGCTAGCTAATCAAACCTCTCTACGCAAAATATTCATCGTTTGCCTTCTTCTCTCGGAAAAAGTTAATTCCTCCATTTTTTTTACCAAAGGCACGACAATTCAGAAAAAAAGGAAGAGCTTGGCTATTCCTATCGATTTGGTCACACTTTTCTGGCCTCGTGTTTCACTAGATTAATGTTCACAATTGCCTCGTATATTCATTGGTAGTAACTTAACTCCATGGGTTCAGAAATTAAAAAAAGATTAGATTTAGACATCTGAGGAAGGTTGCCTAAACTTGGCGTTTGTATTTGAACAAGCGTATTTGAACAAGTATTTGAGCAGCGTGTTTATATCTATGCTTGTAAATTTTGTTTGATTTAACGTTAGAAAGAATTATTACCCGCTACATATATAATGCTCCTTTTCCATCTGACGAGACCAGTGTGACCAGACAAGGAGACTGGAAAATCGGTCACCATCGGTCGCAATCCAAAGGTCACAGTTACCTGTGCCGCTGGTTGCTGCGCAGACTTGACCGTCTTGTGAGGAAGGCAGGGTCCGGAAGGAATGCCGATTTCTTTGCTTCTCTATTGTAATATTTTACAGATGCTAAAATGCATTCTTTGGTCAATACATCTAGCCGGCTTTCTTAAAGATTCTAACGTTAGCAAAACTTTATTTCGGAGCTCGCATTTTTTTTCAAGTGTTGGACTGTTCAATCTTCTTGAGAGAGACTTCGGTTGTTTTGTTAGGCGTGGTGGCGTGTAACAATGTTGACACACCTTTGTTATTTTTAATTCAATTTGAATTGTGTCCTGATTTGAATCCTGTTTTGTCATTTGTCGTTTAGCATTAATTTGTCACATGAAAATTCAAACTGCAGTACAATGGTTTTACACGTAAATGTTGCAAAATGTAGCAGTTTTTGCAGGACATGGACTTCCTAATTGTTGCATCAAACCTACTATACCACACACTGCTCTTATTGTTTTGTCCATTTAATTTTTATGATCCTTGCATCTTTAGGACGACACGATGACTGCTCATAGGCCATTTTGTATATCTGAATTAACACATTCTCCCTTTCATTTTATTTCAAGCAACATTGCATGACTAAATAAAAATCAGTAATCAAACACTCTTAATTAATGAGATAGGATTAGAAACCTAATTTCAGGGGAGGGGATTTGAAATCGTGTGTGTATTTAAGATGGGATCCAGGTCAGGCGCTTCTATTTGCATTTCTATTCAATTCAAAGGAATGTACCGCCTTTGACTGACAGAATGGCCGTCTCCCATCTTCATATTTCACACTGGAAAATGGATCACAAATGATGCCTCCATTGTTCGTTAGGTGTATTGAATGCATAATTGCAAGGATTAACGCTCACTGCGCCGAATCTGCATTCACAGATTGTTTAATTGGATGCTATGCGCTGAAGTTTAGCCATTAAGCTTTGATACTTTCTATACGGACAGATAGTCCTTTGTGCTCATTAGCAGTTTCTTCGGGAGGCAGATGGGCTTAGCTCATTGTCATATTTCTCAAAATAAAAAGTCCCAATTTTCACTAAAGACACGGTTGCTAAAGATGTCAATTTTGGAAATGAGTGAAAGTAAAAAATAAATAATGACAAAATAATTTATTAGTCTGAGCAAACGGAACAAGTCCCGTCTGGAGAGCCACTTGAAGTGGGAGGATGTCGAATAAACTTTTACTTTTTAAGTTCGTGAAGATGACATTTGAAAATATAAAATTGGATTTATCAATTGATTTCTCACTTTCCAATAAGCAGTTTCTCCCAATATTAAGATGAGGATCACGGAGAGGAAATAAGCTCTGCCTTCATTGTCATTGAATTAATTTACATTGAATTAATTTACATTGAATATTCGACCAAAAGGGATTTCTTTGATTCCCTTCGGATCTCAAGGGAATTCGAAAAATATTGGAACCTCGTCAAAACAGTGGGTTTAGTCATAAATATTTGTTGGGATGGTTTACCATTTAAATTCTGAACATCCTCTTGAACATCGGCCTCACCTTAGGTTTCATCCCTTTATCTAAATTATACACACATGTCTTGATTGAACAATTGATGTCTCATGACCTTCAATATACCTTCAATTCTAGTACCTTCAAGGAGCGAAAATCATGTAAATCGTCATACATTAATTTCCTGGAAGTCAGATAGCCGTATAAGGTCCATTTGTGAATAGCAGGAATTTATTTCCCTACGATGACACCCAGACATTTTAGAAATTCAGGATTGAATTGCGCGATATGCTTTATAGATTTCAAATTAATTGTAAAGATTCCTGTAATTTTCAATGGACCTCAAATGGATTTTCCCCTTATACAGTCATCTTTAATTCAGATGAAACTTTCATTTTTAATTTCATTTTTTGACACTCATTTGCATTCTATGGGCTTGAGTCATGAAGCTCATCCTTTTAATTTCACACCTGAAACATGGTACACGTGTTGTAATCCTGAATAAACTTCTGTTTATCGTCATTAGCTCTACTACACAAAACGTCAGTCAAGTGCGGTGACTTAATCGTGGTTTAATTGAAATGTGAGTATAGTGCACTTAAAGACAGTCCCATGTTCGAGGTTGCAATGATGCTAATTATAAGTTTTGAAATGGAATTAATACGCGTTGATTTGCTAAAGACACGGATTCTAAAAGCCAATTAGAAAGATATGACTTCTTAATGCATATGAAGCATCCTTAACATTTCCTAATGAATATCATTTTCATTTTTAACCAACGACGCGTAACATGACGAAAGTAATAAGCTGTAAAAATTTAATTTTCCTTGCTGCGTCTCCAGCTTTAAATGGGAGGGCCATGAAGGGAATCTCCTTTAAGACTTTCACCGGCTTCCGCGAATCACAGCGTTTACTATTTACTAGTTTCGACCTAAGCAGATTTTTTTATAGGCGCAGCGATTTGCAACAACGAAAGTAAATGAACCTTCAAGTTGTACCTAACCGTCTTGTGCGGTGAGGTGGTCAATTAATGGGTTTCACAAATTGGTCATTGGCTGCTTGGTAATCATTTGTCATTCCACCTTGTGAAGTTGTTAATTTTAAAATGAAATTGGATGCTGTCATCTCCTCAAAAATTGCAATGTATTATAAGGCCCTGTTTGTCAAATGGAGTCAGCATGGGGAAGAAGAAACGTCAATAATTTTTACACTTTAAACGGAACTACCGCAGCTTAATCAATTGCTCCTCCTGCTGAGCACTTAATTTGAAATGAATGTCTGTCACTGTCTTCCTAACCTGCTCCAAATCAACTTTCACACAATATCCTGACGCCATTTTTTTTAAGGAAAAGCAGGAATTGCGGAGTATTCGTTCGGATAATGGACACGACAGAGGTGCTGGTGGTGGCCCATCCTACTAGTATTTGGCTAATCGTAATCCAACGATTTCATATATTTCAACAACAATAAAGAAAGTGGCTCATATGGAGCTCCATAAGGATAATCATGCGTGCAAATTGTGAATCATCATCATGACAATGGAATTATTGCTTGAGCATTATTCCTATTCTTCCGGTTAAGAGGAGGGAATTCAATATGGAACTTAATATAAAGAAACATTTTGGAATTAGAATCGCGGATGTTCGAAGGGTAGACAATTTCCCTTGGGAAGTGACAATTATGGGCCATATTGTAGAATTACAAGAGGCCACTTGACCTAGCCTTCGAGCGAAACTCCCAATGGGAACTGTTGACATTGGGGAATTTATTTAAAATTTATTTTCCCCAATAATTTAATTCCATTGGTGAATGAAGAGAATTAAATCCTAAAAGTAGCTGACAAGGGATAAGATGATTTGATTATAGTGTTTCAAGCTGCCCTTGTGTCGTAATTTTAACTTGCTTTCCTCGACGAGTGGACCAACGCCACGTCTAGTTTTTGGCTTTGAATAAACGCACAAAGAGCGGCAAGGTGTATTCTCCGCATACAAATGGCCGCTAATTAGTTACTTCCAATTTACAACTGAGTGCACAAGCACATATGACAAAATGAGTAAAAACGGCACAATTTATTACGGAATCTTTGCGGTTTTGGATTTTACTACTGGTAAACTGGTATAGCTTTGGCAGTCGAAATTATTAATTAGAAAATGGTAAAAAGAAAAGCGTAGAGGAACTTGACAAGGTGATGAGAGCAAGATGATGGGAAAATGTTGGTCATTTTAGATATTGTCAAACGCACTTGCTTGTAAATGTTAATAATTCAGTAAGTCCAAGGGTCCTTTGACATTACGATCATTTAGCAAAAAGCAATTCTAATCACTGGGTGTGTAACTTACATAAACAAAGGCATTTCACTTTTACGCTTTGATTCACAGCATAATTAATTCTGCTGCAGTGTAACTTCACGTAAAACAAGCAATGAAACAACATATGGAGTGGATTTTCTTTCACTTGAATGCTTCTGTTTTATGAAGATTTGCGATACATAATGAAAGTGAAAAATATTGAGAAATTATGACAGCTTCTCAAAGAAAAGTGAAATACAATTTATGTCTAGATTTTAGCAAATCGTGATTTTCAAGAGCATAGCTTAACATCCGGTGTCAAAATCCAGACGCTTTCTTGTCAATGTCAACAGGCAACAGTTGTCTTTTGCGTCAGACAAACCCACATTCTTAACGGAACTATGTCAGAACTCTTTAGCGAAACTTGCACCGCAGAACCTGTCGCGATGAGGTTAAATTCTCTTTAGTTTCATCAATTTATTATAATGTTAAATCGTCTTCAGGGGCAAATATGTTAATTTTTGGTTACAGTTGCATATATCGCATTGAGGTGCAGTAAAACATTTGGAATTAATTTCGGCCATTATCAAATAAAACTTGCTGCGTCCTTGTTAATGAATTTTTACGCAATTTCTCCCAAATAATTACAATCACACGGTACAGGTCGAGCGGAGTTAATTTCGACGGCATTGGACAGCATCCCTCCTCAACTGTTTTTCATTATTAAGGTGTTAGATGTGACCATTTAGTCCTTCCTATTTTGTCCCATTAGTGACGAAGGTGTTAAAACATCTGAAGACATTGACCGCTGGCTGTCTTCATTTTCCATTTCATTGATTCAACCTCCTGCCTTGTTTTTCATACCCTCTGGGAAGTACATCTGCTTTGATGGTGTTTATATCTGCAAAGATTCTCCGTCGTCATCCGGGGATGATTTCAGAAGATCCCAGCATCATTTTATGAGCCCACTTGATTTCGCACATCTCGTAGGGAAAAGCGTTCCGAATTCTCCCCGCGTGTCTGATTCCAAATTCCATTTCCTTCTTCCTTTGCTTCAAGAATCAGGTTTACATTTCAAGGCTGATTGTTGGGTTCCTCGGATGTAAAGAAAAAGAACATTTAAAAATTGGATGAGCGAGAGGCGTCTCGAGGTCATTGCCGTCGCTACATTTTTATTACGTATTTCTATTCACATGATCTTAAAGACGCAGTCACTCCCTTCCATTTGATGACTTTTACAACCGTACCTCCTGGATTAATGCAAAAATTTTAATTTAAATTTCAGGTCTTTGTCAAGCTTGAGATCACACGCACTGCCATGATTCCGTCTAATGGAAATGGCAGACTGTGGAGAGTTAGCGGGCGACCGTTCCGGCGCACAGTCTTTGTCCTCCTATGTTTCTGCACGGCATATGCCGTCTTCCATTTTGTGGTAAAGGAGTCACTGGACGTGACTTCCGGTCCTAGTCTCTATGATGATAATACATTGGTGATACAATCAGTTCGGTCTAGCAACCGAATACTGCCGATATCCTCCGATTCACCAAAGTTCCTGCCGCTGCTGGCTTCAGCGAAGTCACTAGCCGCTAGCTCGTCGTCACCCTCTTCATCTTCAAGCTACAATAGCAACTACTTTGACTCAAGTAGCAGCGGAAGCACAATACATACAGCACAGAAGAGTCTGTTTGGCTTAACCATTGCCTCTTCGCCATCAACGAGTTCGACCTTGCGCTCAACTTGGAGCGACTCCGAAGAGCCACTGGTCGACAAAGAAACAAAGACAATCGAGGAACTGGTTCTGGAAGCTGCTGGAACGATTCGAAATATTCCGCTGCCGCCATACATCCTAGCCAAGGACAAGGACGGTCCAAAGTTTTACAGAAACGCAAGCTGCGCCAGATTCCCAACGGTTTATGACCTTGAGTTTAGCAACACATTTTGGCAGACGTTGAAAACGTCCAACGGTACTCTGCACATGTACGGAGCATATTTTGATATTCGGGGGAGGAACCGGATGGGTCCATCCTTACGGATTCTTGGGATGATGGATCGGATTGAACCTAACGTTACTTCCTGGTGCCAAATTTGGTTCGAAGATGAAAAGGAACCCGTCTTTTCCAAAGTAGTTAATCAAAGTAGCAACTTTCAAGTGGGATATCAAAGTCATTTGTTGATTTGTTATTTTAGGTGTTTGAATACAAGTACATTTGGTTTAGTAAATGGGGAAATTACAAGCAAGGCGTTTTCCAGCCTTACTTGCTTGGCTGTCAACTGCCAAAAAGTCATCATGGAAAGGTAATGAATGAGTACCTTGTGCAATCAATTGATAATCAACAAAGTATTGTTTGGCGGAGGCAGATGTGCAAGACATAGACGAAAACTAATGATGTTTCTTGGCCCTCCTTGGATTTCAGGTCCCAGCCTCGGTGTCAATCGTTGAGAAACCCTGCCACCATGCCAATAACAATATGCGCGTCTTATTTCAAAAGCCAAAAGTGAAAGATGGCTTTGCAGTTTGTGTCAAGGGACTGGACTTTCTCCATGAGGACTTGTCAGTCCGCCTTATAGAGTGGATTGAACTCCTGGGAATTCTCGGAGCCAATAAAATCTTCTTTTACGAGCTGGCAGTACACCCTAATATTACAAAGGTAATTGCTTCACGTCGTGTTTGCCATGTGTTAAACAAAAATAATGACACATGAGGATCTTTGGTGATAGATACTTCGATACTACCAGGGAACTGGTCAAATTGATGTAACCCCATTAACCCTACCCGGGGGACAACCAAATGATCCACGACTTCGACACGTTTATCTAGGGAAGAAGGCAAGTCTCATATATGCAAAAATGGATGACACGAATTAATTCCTGCAATTTAACAATCTAGGTGAACCATAAACGGCAAAATGAAGTGATCCCGTATAATGACTGCCTCTATCGAAATCTCTACCAGTACGAGTACATTGCACTATTAGACATTGATGAGGTAGGTTGCGAAGATTAATTTTTGATTGAGCTGATTTCGCATTGATGACTACTTCGTTAGGTTATAATGCCAATGAAAGGGAGGAACTGGAAGGAATTGATGATTGACGTCGATAAGAAAGCAAGATTGTCTAAAAACGATTCTCGGGCTTCATACAATTTTCGAAATATTTACTTTATGGATGACATGATGCATGGTCATACCTGGTGGCCGGGGATACCAAAGTATCTCCATATGCTACAAGTAAGAAATTCGTTTAGAAAATCACTAACAATTCGCTTCAAGTGTTGAATACGTTTTGATGTTTTGTTATTTTATGCAGCATGTCTACCGATCTCGAAATTACACAAAGCCTGGGCAGTATGTCAAATGCTTCCACAATCCAGAGCGTGTGATTACACTTCATAATCATTTCCCATTGGCTTGTCTCAACGGTTCTTGCACTTCCTTCCCAGTTGGGACAGAGTACGCCCAACTTCAGCACTACCGTGCAGACTGTGTCCGAGCACTGAAAAACTGTGACCAAGAATACCGTCAAAATTCCATCCGGGACACGACCATTTGGAAATACAAGGACGAGCTCATTGAAAGAGCGAACAAGGTTTTACGACTACTAGGGTTCATTCCGTCCATGTCTACGAGTAACGCATTTACTGTCACTAGTGAACAAGGTGTAAGGTAACCGATGCCTCATATTTAGTATTCAAGGTATTTAGCTATTTTCTACACTTTACAATATTCCAATTCTGCAAAACTATTGTCACTTTATGCAAACTTTTTTTTACCGAGATTTACTTCCCGAGTAGTTCTTGCTTGTTACTTAATGTGACTTATATGTCAGAGTCAGCCAATTTCATGAAATGCCATGTGTGAGTTCCTTGTAGTGTTACATACTTCTGGATATCGTTTCTTGACCAATTCTGTTCCGAAGTTTGGGCCTTATGGACGGATTACACACGAGAATCTGAAGTGTCAAAATATTTAGAACTTGTCCTCAGCAATTCTATGATTCCTTCCTAACCCTAACGTAAAACCTATCCTAGACTTTTTGCTCTCCATAGCCGTATTAGATTTGAGATTCTAATTTAACAAGTACTAGACTAAAGTGTGTGATAACAGATTCTAGTTGACTGCTGTTTGTTTATAAATGTAGTTCATAGACATTCTGTGTGTTCGGAAACGTTTTCTAGGATAAATTACAAAAAAAGACTTTCCGCTTCCAACTGAATTGCTTCATTGAAGTTGTTTTGTAAATGTAAGTGTCATGTGTCAAATTCTGTACCATATTTATTTCCTATTTTTCATTGTTTTCTAGGGAACCTATACTTCCATTAGAATTTAGGCTTGTAGTATAGAGCACATGAAGATGTCATTCTAGTCTTGCAGTAATTCCCATATAAAAGTGTTTCCTCTTTGGAAGTGGAGAATAATAAAGACAATTAATTTAATTCATTTTAATTCATTTTAGGAATATAAAGACGCCAAGTGGATAAGCGTTTCTTTTGGTCGTCCTCTAGTGCACCCGGGTAGTGGTGAGAGTGTGTCAATCAGAAGGAAAGATGGAGCTACACTGGGAATTTCAGCTCTAATTCCTGCTCCTTTTCCATCTGGAATCATTCGATAATTACGCCCTGGAAGACGGGTATTGAGACACTAGGTCCCAATGGAACACAAATGTTCCAAACATTTGGAAATCCCAAGAGAGATTAACAATGTTAGTCAATCCAGCGTGTATCCACGCGTATCCACCAAAGATGTCCAGCAGTTGTGGAAATTCCTTACAACTGGACCTCAAGGGATACCACCACTTACGCCTCTCATGCTCAGTCTCACAAAATATTCAAATCTACATCAAATATTAGTTAAATGCAATTTATCATCTAAATCATGAATAAACTGAGCTTTGTCTATGAGTTTTTCTCTGCTTTTGTCTCGACTTTTTTTTACACTTAATATATTTTTTCCTATTTTAGATAAGATTTTTATATCACTTCTTTTACAATTTTGAAAAAATAATATACCAATAATATCCTAATATGCAAGTAAATAATAAGATAATTTAGCTTTGCAGCTAAAGAAAAGCTATTAAACAGGAAGGAAACATGTAATTTGAAGAAGAAAAAATAGATAAACACACATTCTATATACTACTACCTATATTCTATATAATAGCCTATACAAGTTTGTAAAATAAATTGTAACTAATCTTAGAATATTAGAGTGAAATTTATGTCATTTTATTCAGTCAACAGTATTCAGTAAACTTAATCTTAGTCTTAGATGTAGTTGTTGGCGACTTGTAGCCACCAGTTGTAACCTTAGTTTTACGATAATAAATGTGATGACCTTTGACCTTGGTAGTTATTACATGAGGTAAATAAGTATGTGTCATAGTCTCGAGTTGATAACAAGTAATATGAACTTGTATATCCTTTAGTTTGTATTAATTTTGTTTGATGTTGACCTTTGACCCTAGTATTGTTGTGTTATTAGCGTATTTTGTGTATATCCTGCGGGAGGCTTGAGTTGGTTTTTATTTCCTCTGGTATGCGATCCTTCCCCTGTGTGACTCGGCCATTTGAGGAGGAGGCGTCGATCCGAAGCACCACGATCAACTCCCCGTTCCTTCGTTCAATTCAGATCCTAATCACCACAACCACTATCAACAACACCACCCTACAAATCTGCATTGAGAACTTGGACCGTGTGGACGGGTTCAGGACAACAGTGACACGACAAGTGCCATGTCAACAATACACAACTAAACACCGGAAACAGGACCAGCCTGGTCTCTCTGACACTCACGCAAAGTCCCCTCTCAAACTTGACATTCCACACTACAATCTCGCTTTGGACTCACTTTGACATTCCATCCTCAGGCACTCACTTGACCTATTCATTGGGACTAATCAACATACCAACCTGCCGGTCTCATTTCATTCTTCCAGTATCGGTGGTCAACAAGGACACGGGACTGGTGTCAACCTCTTTCAATGCAGAATGGATCCTTGAAGACAAGGTAGATATAAACATATCCATAGTCTAACACATTCAGGATTAATAGTCTGCAGGATGATGTCAATTTATTATTAGGTAATTAGGGATATAAAGTAGGTGGGGCTCGGGCGTTGACGGACATTCCAGTATACGCATCATCAACAAGTATTTGCTATAAAAGTACATTACAGATAAAAGCTATAAGGATCATTGTCAAAAATAGACTTGGACCGGGACTGCTATCTGCTCTTGATGATTCAACTCTTGACCTTGTGTCATTGAGTGTCTTGTCACAAGTTAATTGGTTATAACTTTATATCAGGGAAGATGAGGGAATGGGTTTTGTAGCCTTGTTCAATTTATCATTTCTAGCCTTGGATCTAATCCCCGGTGCGGATTGAATACTCGGTAGGATTTATTATTTAATTATAATATGGTGAGTGTGAGAGTGAAGATCTTGTTTTGCCGTTAGGAAGATTAAGTTTGATTTTTGATGAGCATGACATTGATGGTCAATCATGCATTCCACCAACTGAATTCCACCGCTTGAGTTATGAATTGGGATTCCATTACTTCCAAGTTCATTTGCCGGTTTGGAACAACTGGTTTTTAATAATATTTGTAAGGCAAGAAGAGAGTTGTACTCGACAACGTGTAGTAAGCGACACTAAACTACCTTTTATATTAATGCTTATACTTTCATCAGACCAATTAATAACATAAAAACCTCTCTCAGACTCCGGGGATGAAACCTAATCCATGATTACCAATTTTTCAAAATACTTGCCTCGAGAGGTTTAATGGAGATTGATCCGCAAAAGGGAATCCGCCTCCTGTATAACGCGATACTTGTCAATTACGTGGAGGTGTTTAGGTGGGTTTTAATACCAAAATTATGCCGTCTAATCTCTCTCTGCTTTTGTTTCAAAACTTTAAGGATACAACTTTTTGGCTTAACTTGCTTCAACTTTGGGAGAAAACCGTTCTTTGTGTCAAAACTTTTTCTAAATCTGGTTTTCAGTAATTTACAACAAAGAGACACAAGTGTTGTGTAATAGTGTGACGACGACAGGAAAAGTTGTGTGAACTGATTTTATACAAAAGCCAAATTCTTCCAAGTAGTTTTCAGAGGGACAGGGACAATTTTTGCAATTCATGAAATTTGCTTTTGTTTGTGAATACATGTCGGGTTTTTAAAACTTTTCATGACCAGAAGACTATAGGCTTGTTGACTGAATTTTGAAAACAAAATGAACACCAATAACTCATCATTGTCATCGACCACCAACGGCGACCTGTAAGTCTGGTGACCTCTATTACACACGCGCTGAAGTAATTGCCTTTTTGTATACGGTTGTGGTACCAAGCCTGTGCATCTATTATCTTGAGTTTTCTATTTTAATTTTCAATTGTTGCGACCATAATATCGTGCTCTGCTGATGATTGGAATGGATTTCCGATGAGGCTCAAATTGTGAAGGTCAATTGATTTCTTCCAATTTAAGAATCCCTTTGCTCCTCGGGTTAGCATTTTGTGGGTTGTGGTGAATTCACCTTTTGCAAAGTGATTTATAGCCACCAGCAAATGTAAATTGCAAAAAAAGGAAGTGTTCTGGTTTACTTTGATGGCAAAGTGGGCAACACAGCTCCTCAAGCTTTGTTCCGTTGTCGTTGGCCTCTGGCTGAGTGACGAATAATAATAAATAAAAGGTTAATCCCCTTTACAAAGACAGGCGGATTGATGATGACAATCCACCGTGCTCTATGGCTTGAACAAATGACTCTTATAAAACTCACTGAGGATTAAATTTCAATAAAGCCAAGTAAGAAGATGGAGAGATGTCCCTATGTCCCATTTAAAATACTTCGAGCAGTAGCTGGGATTTGCAAAAAAAGAACCAGCAACCATTCCCTTGGACTGGATTGCAAGATTCGTTTAAGAGTTTTGATGAAATAGACTATGACGTTTAAATTTGTGCCGGAGACGGAGACTGGAATACAGAGTGTCTGCCTCATTAACAATTCAAATTCTCCTCATTAGTATTTTCAACCCGTCATCATCGGATATTCTAAGGCGAGAGTTTGGAGTCATGTGACCCATGCGGTTTTTTGATTTTTTTAAGTTCGATTGTGATCGGATTCATATCAATTGCATATCAATCATCATCAGGAAATAGCTAGTCATTGAGAACCGATTTTGCACTTTGGCTTTTGCACACATCGCCGCTAATTATTTCAATTCCTTTTTTCCAAAATCCTCTTCATCTTGCTCAAACTAGTGCAAGGCAGAGGGATCTTTCTGGCGACCTAAGAAGCGTCATTTCTTAAGTCGAAACTCAACTGATCTCTAAAAGACGTAAATACACGTGACCCCAAAATTAACAAACACAGTGAGATACTGTGACACGTTCGTCTGTTTAGCCGTGGGCTTGTCAATCAAAAAATTCAGAGTCTAGACTGCCATTTTCCTTTGACCGCTAGAACAGAGGCGCTTTGCCCTTAGAGCACTGAATTATTATGAGCACTTGTAATTCGACAATTCTCCACGTTCCAGTCATCAAACTCTGCAACTATTATACAAAGGAGACTTATGTATTACTGCTGAGAGAAGCCATTTTTAGGTTGACATCGTTTTTGCCTGTCGTTAAAAATGTAATTAGAGCTTTTGAAGTTGTTAATTATAATTTTATTGTTTGGCTGTGGTTTGTTTTTTGATGCTCAACGACTCGTTGTTTGGACCTTGTTGGGTTTTATGGTGTCATTTATGAGCATTCCTCTTTCCAGCGTCCTGAGTAGGCAAGTGACGGAGCAGCGTCAAGAACGAACTGTAACGCGTACAGAGTACTCCTCACACAGGTGAAGAATTTGCACTAATTAAATCACCGTACGCCGCTATTTGTAAAAACAAATTCCGTAGTGGTGGGACTGTATCGTTGCATACTTTCGCTTAATTTAATTTCAAGGTGTGGTGGAAGTAGGGATAGTCGGCCATGTTTGGCACATATAATTTGAACTTTATCGTGTGGAGGAGAAAGCATCATTGTTCAGTTGACACGAATTGTTAAAATCCTCAATTAAATTGAGAATCCAAGGTTCACAGAACAATGTGCACGATGATTTGTCACTTTGCCAGTTGCATATTTTTTTTTTCAAGTGAAGTCGCTGCATACTTCGTCGAATGGCGTGTACTGGTTACATTTTTCCACGAGAGAAATAATTGGGGATAATTGAAGGTTTTGGTTTTTGTCTTTTGCTCTCAATCTTTGTGAATATTGAAACTCCAGCTTCATCAATGTACCTTGAAAGGTCGGACAATTTTGTCTTTATTTGAAATTCTCATTTTGAAAAGGGAAATCCGATTTTTTAATTTAGGTGATTGAGATTTGAGATTTTTTGTTGGTGACTCATCTGCGATGAGTTTTGCTAAACTTGCTTGTCTCGTGACGCATCCTGTCGACAATGACCGCAGCGTCTTTTGACGAATTATTTTCTTCTAGTGGGTCTGTGTGGGTACTTAATAAGTTTTATTTTTTTTTGGAAACAGGACGAAGGGCGATGTCTCACTTCCGTCAACGAATGGACACGCCAGAATTCATTCCGAATCTGAGAATTCCCTGAACTCGTCACATCAGAGCCTTGGCTCTTCTGGTGGTGGACTCGGAGGTCATCAGATTTTTAGCAGTACCCTGCCACACCCGCATCATCACCACCATCCCAACAATATCAGTCTCGACTCCACCTCAAACTCACAAATTATTTCCAGGACACTCAAACACCATTCCAGCCAACAGGTAAAAAATCCATTTCCCGTTGTTGCCAGCACCGGAAAAGGAAAATATTTCCGAACTTTCTCCCCTCCTCGAATTCGAGAAAGGGCCTGGGATTTTGAGTTAGTGGAGGAGGAGGACGAGAAGTGTGAACCTGAGCAGAAAAACTTTTTTGTTGGTTTTGAAAATGGCAAAGGTTAAGCTCATCTTCAAGATTGCTTTTTCCTTGTGGGTTTTACTCATGGGGGTTTACTCATCTTCGTGTTCATGAAACCAATTGGGGGCGGCTTGAACGAAAACAAGGAATAGTGGAGACGACATTGCAAAAACATAAATTCTGATGATGGCCTTTTTTCTCACCACATTATACAGGAGACGAGAGTCACCCAAATTATTCGTGAGTTGCAGCAAATGGGTCCTGATGGTCAACAAATGGATTATTCAGGAGTATCACGACCAAACCCAGTTGTAAATGCACAGGGTTCTGACTACGGATCGACAGGATACGGAACGGCACCACGGCCTCACTACGCAGGCGCAAATCAAGCACCGCCACCGGACCATATTCCCTACGACCCGGCCCTTATGCAAGACCCTTATTATGGAAGGGGGACCTTGCCACCCGAAACAGCAGGTCAGTTCTTATGCAAATCATCAAACAAGGAGTGGCGGAGTTAATGGGAAATACCATTAATTAGTAATATCCTCCCCCAACATGAGTTAGTGGTTTTCTATTTAAAGAGCACACAGATCATTTCCTGTGTCTGATCCATTTCAAGTAGTCTCCTCTGGCTGTTGCGCTTTACCTTTTACTCTTGGAAAAAGGGATAGGAATGTAAAATGTGAGTCTCTTTTGATGTTGTAATTATTCTGCCTTAGTAAATTGGCTTTGATGACATCTCCTCTGACTCTGGAAAATGACTGGTTGTCAGCTAGATAACTCAAAAGAAGAGAATCCTTAATTTGTGTTAAGAGTTAGAGTCAGAGGGAGAGAGAAAGTGAGCCCAATGAACTTTTTCCAGACCTCATTTTCTCCTCAGTTTATGGACCAGAGGATAGTGTCACTGAGGCAAAGGCTCCCAGACAACGTTCTTTTTACACGTTTATATTAACCAAAGGACGGTGGGTACCGGGAGAAAAGAAGCTCATTAGGAGTAATGACATCGTCATTTGAGGAGTTGGGACGCGGGTAAACTCGTGGCAAAGCGGTGGCGAATATTTTGAGCGTTGATTCCTTGATTTCTATTTCGTTTTATACTGTATCATTTCCCTGATTTGTTTTTTTGTTTTGTTTTGTTTTTTTTTTCGGTTCGGTTCTACTGCCTGAAGCAGGGCAACGCTACGGTGGTTACGGTGTTAGTGGGCCATCCTACAGTGACTACGACCAGTACCCCGAATACCGGAATTATCCTGGAGGAGTCGGTGGTCCAGAACTGCCTCATCACTACCACCATCCCTCAGCCTACTCTTATTCAGATCGACCCAACTCCCCACCCTCGCCTAGTGAACGCTCAGACTCCCCTTCGGTTCGACCTTTGAACTCAGGTAGCCACAGAGTTACACAACTCGAGTGTCTCTTCTCATCATTACATAAACACACACGCTCACTAACTCTTGTTCTTGTTGCTGCCTTTGAATCGTGTGTCAAAGCTCGCACTATACCATACTAAACAACTAAAGGCATCCAACTCCATGCGAAAAAGAGATTTCTGCAAGCCTTTTGTCCAGGAAGGCTAATAATCCTATCTCTTTCTGTCTATTGTGGCTGGAGCCCGGAAGTGAGCGTCATTTGTCTCCCTTACTTACCCACATAGCCCCGGACTCGGGCCTCTAATGAGTATTTATATCCATGGGATTTCTCCTTATCATCATCCTCACACCCTTCTTTGTTTCCAGTGAGCATGTCCTGCGCTCTATACGTTTTCCGAAAGTCCTAGTTTGCATTTCCTGGAGATGCAAATTCTCTTCATTTTGAGACAGACTAATGAAGTGGGTTTTTGGAATATTTAGAACTTTAGCAGTGGAATAGGCCTGATTTTATTTGTCTTTCCCCTCCAGTTCTAACACCAATTGTGTAGCTGTTGATAATGACTTTTAAAAAAGGAGACAGGCTGGCTGTGCTGCTCTCTTCGCCCAGATTTCGGTGAGCCGCAAACACAATGCGGAATGTAGGCCTGGGGGTGACTTGGGAGATCAGAAGGGGCTTTTATATCTTTCCTTCCCTAGGAATTGTGACGAGGTGAAAGGAGAAAGCGAGATGCGTTGTTCCTTTTTCTTGAGAAAAGTTCCAGGTTGTGTTGATGTGGAAAGTCCCGATGGAGTTTCCAGAAGATGAGTTTCAAAAGAGCTCATTTGCTTATAGCGCCAAAGGATAAGGGAATGTGGAACTTAACTTATAATTCCCGGTCTTAAACTGATGAAGGGAGCTCATTGGATTTCCAGGAAATAGGATGATAGTAGTTGCCTTCCTTGTGCTTTTTCCTTTCCAGTAAAGAAGATGAGTTTCAGATGACAATTAAAGGAACTAAGCGATTGTGTAGTTTCATGTTTCATCCTGGAATCGATTTCTCTGCTTTCTATCATCCCATCCTTCTTGTTGAAGAGGTGAGAAGTTTGGAGATTAAGAAAGGAACGTCTTCCTCATCCTTTACGCTCCTTACTACCTGGTTTTACACTCGGATTCTCTATGTGCTGGAACTTTTTCCTCTTCTTTCTTCCCTTGGCTCAGAGAAAGTTATGCATCCGGGTTTCCCCATTTGGGAATACTATACTTTCTCCTGTCTCAGTTCCGGTGAAAGTATGAAAAAATTGATCCGTTGTTAGAACAAGAAGAGCATATTCTGGATGGTGACTGAGCATGAGGCTTTGGGCTGATTACGGAAATCTTCACTCCCACCACCACGGCCACCGCCACACTTCAACTCCCGCTGTTTCCAAATCAGAGTGTTGGAGTATGAATAGTAATTGTTGGAATGGCGTCACTTTAACCCCATCATGACCTCCACTCCAGAAAATGTCTTTCGCATCTTCCACCTCCTGTGAATCCTGAAGAGAGGAAATGGGGTCGTCAGCTCGTCTTTTTTATTCTTTTCTTAGCAACTGTTTCCTTAAAGGACCTTTTTGAACAAGTGACTTTGAATGTGACTCATAAAACTAAACTCGAAGGTCAGAGCGAGGAGCGTGAGAAATAAATGGAATGTTTATCTTAGATTTTTAGCTTACAGGACATATAATCTAAATTGAGTGTGAAGCATAAAATGCGTAATCCTTGTCACCACTTAATTTCCTTTGCGTTGGTGATCATGACAGTTTGAGGGAGGGGAAATTAGATTTCTCTTATCGGTGATGGTGATGGCTTGTAAGAATTTGGGTTTTGGTGTGGTGCGTGTGTTTAAACTCCCATTGTCTTTGTTGGGCTCTTTTGTGCCCACTTTCTGATTAAGTTTTGGCTCTTGTAAAAGGGATGCTGGAAGTTTAATTTGGTTGAAGAGTGAGGTACTTGAGACACTCTGCCTGGACAGATCAATGAGGAAAAGTGGAGAGTGG
Organism: Pseudachorutes palmiensis; assembly: GCA_009869845.1. Classification (NCBI taxonomy): domain Eukaryota; kingdom Metazoa; phylum Arthropoda; class Collembola; order Poduromorpha; family Neanuridae; genus Pseudachorutes; species Pseudachorutes palmiensis. Next base: position 108,852 of record VNWY01000020.1, on the reverse strand, counting down.
AGAACGCACTGTTGGCCCAATCGTATAAAGATTTGTTTGAAGGAGTTTGGTTTGGATGATGATGGGCGGTGGGTTTTATTTTTAGGCGAGAAGGCTTGGTATAGCGTCGTTAAGTTGAAAATGGATGAGAATTACGTTTTGGAAAGAGGATGATTCCTCTTTTCCGGATCTTCGGATCCGGGGAATGCTTCTATATGCTTTTAGTTCCTTGGCACGCCGTACTCTTCCCTCACATGTCGAAAAGCGTCTACTCTTGTAAAAGATTTAAAAGGAAACATCCGCAGAGAAGTTGGCATGGGTTTCTAATGTGTTTCTTAAGAATCACTTCCATTCCTTGGTGGGGCCTTCTGACTCATTTCTAGAAAAACGTTGCTCTCTTATCTACACTACATACACACTATTATTTAAGTGCAAAAGACAACTGTCATCATCAGTGATTGTTATATAAGTTCATTCTTGTTGTTCCTCGCCACCCACCGTGTCTTGTTTTGTAGTTTGAACTGTGACACTGAGGGATATGATATTCTCCTCTTGTTGTTTGACTCTGTATTCTCACCGAACGGACCGGAAATGAGATTATTGCCATTCTTTTCCGGAGTGTTTTTGGGTGGACAATTGAGATCAAATTGCCACCCTGTTGCGTTATACTGACTTCCGGCTGGAGCTCTACTTCCTTCTCCAAGGAATTCACAAAGTCCACGTGGGAATATAACATGGTTTTCTCCGGTTCGGAATTGCTTAGAAACGGGATCAGAATTTGAACTCGGGAACATGTCGAGATGCGAAAGTCAAGTATTAGAATTTGGCTGAGTCCAGGTGAGATTTAGGTAATTGAGGAGAGACTTGTGGTTAAAGTCTTTCTTTGGAAGTGGTTAGAGTTCTTTTTAGAATCGCTTTCACTTTTAGTTTCGTCCATTTTACAACCTCGATGGTCGGGGTTTTCTTAATTTGTGAGTTAAGAATGAATTTGGATTAATGATTTGGAAAAGCGGGTCCTCAGACAAAGGAGGGGTGCCTTCAATTTCCAAGTCCCCTCATTAATCTACGGGAAAACCCTCGTTAGTTTTAGTTTATATGAATATGGCCATGGTGAGCTGGTATTCTCTCAAGTATTTTTGAATGGGACTGCTGAGTTTGTAAGGAAGGGTACATATGTGATTCCTGAGAATTTGGTCCCCATTTGGTTTTTATTCATTGCGCCAAGTAGTCATAATTCCATGTTAAAAAGGAGTTTTTTCCTGATTATTTCCATGGAGGGAGTTAGATAAGTGACGGGAGGGAAAGTCACTTTCTCCAGCAGAAGCAGAACAGAAGAAAAGGAAATTATTTTCTTTCTCTGGAGTTGGCATCCTTCCAACTTGTTTTCTGGAAGGCTCTTTTTTCCCAGAAAAAGAGGTAAAAGGACAAGGGATATTGGGGAGTTATCAAAGGTTGTGGCGGAGGTCCCTTCAATCTCTTTTGGATTTCTGACTTTCTCCATGGTTATTGGAATCCAGGGAGTAGGGAGCTCAGCATGTACTTTTTCTGCTAAAGCAAGCATGGGCTAAAGTAATTCGGATACTTTTTAGCCCCCGCAGTTCACACGTCTCATCGACTCTAACCGAAGGAAGACTCAAAGTTAGTTCCCTCTGACCTCAATTCCTTGCTGTCAAACTTCCCTCTCTTTGTTTTTGATCTCCTTGTCTTTCTTATCTTGTTGCTTCTCAAATTGCTTTCAATTAGGGAGTTAAAAATGGTGTCGGGGCACACGCAACGGCGGCCTTGATCATGATGCTGACGTACCTACTATTTTTTAAATATTGTTTTTCTGTTTTTTTGTTTTTGACAGACTACTTGCGACAGACTGGTGGCTACCCACCGACTGGCTACGAAGAAATAGACTCGGGGATGGTACCCCCTCCACGTCCAGAATACCTCACTGCGGTCACAAATACTCATCCCGGGAACTACGGGGAGTTAGGTAACTTGACCCAACTATTACAAACAACTCTGCATGACCTGGCATGGGAGGAAAGAGTGCCGGAGAGCGGCAGCATTTCTTTCTTCTTATATAAAAGATTTGTTTGCTTTTGTTTGTTGCTCGTGTTTCTCGGGCCTTGTGATTACTGTTTGTCAATCTTTGATTGTTTGTGTTTTGTCTTTTTTGTATTTGTTTTGTATTTGCTGCGTTCATCAGAGGAGGAGAGAGGTAGCTCGGGTGGGTACTTGATTGGAGGAGGTCCTTCTGGGTGGAATAATTCCACGAATGGTGGGCTCAACTCGACGTCTCACTATGGGAACCTTCCAGTCAGGCCTTACCTCCTTGCTAGTGGAACTGGAACGACCTTAAGTAACCAAGACAATCAAGAAGGTGATGACGGAGTCTCTTCGGAGCATCCCTCTCCCGGGCAGAATGCAAATAGCAACAGTACAATGAGTCTGGGTGACCCTCGAACGGGGTCAGGTCAAGGCGGTGGTGGTGGTAATCCATCTCAGTTCCACCACCACCACCTCCACCACTCAAATCATCATTCCACGGAAGACGAGACTTCTTCATTGCCCGGCTCAACTCTGATGAATAATTCAGGTTCACCTTCAGAGTCAGACACTTTCCGCATCTTCATCTGCTCCAGACTCTGCTCATCATCAATATCAATAATTGTCTAAAGGGGCCCCCCGTCCCTCCGTCCTTCCTTTCTCGCCTGGATTGTCCTGGGAATTCACAAAACCCCTCTCTTTTCCGGTTGACGTTTGATCTATTATTCACCATTTCCCAATTTATAACTCCAATTTAATTGCTTATTTACATTTTCTCTCCCTGAACGAGGAGATGGAAGAGTTAAATGTGGAGGATCTCTGGATCTTTAATACGCTCACTCTCGTTTAAATTATTCAAAGGGGCTTGGATTGTATAGATGCTTCTTCTCACTTGAGCCATTTTAAAGCATTGCTTGAGCTTTGCATCCTAAGAGCTTTCTGGAAATGGTATTACTTGTGAAAAGCGGAGATTTTAACTTGGTTTTCATTTGCAGGTGTGAGGTGGCGTGACCCTGACCTTCACGAAGTGATTCAATTCCTGGGGAATCCGAATCCAGTAGTGAAAGCGAATGCAGCAGCGTATCTCCAGCACCTTTGCTACATGGATGACCCTGTGAAGACAAAGACGCGAGTACTGGGAGGAATCCCTCCTATAGTTGCTCTGCTCAGCCATGACCAGCCGGAAGTCCATCGGAATGCATGTGGGGCACTAAGGAACTTATCCTATGGCAGGCAAAACGATGAGAACAAGAAGGCAATCAAGAGTGCTGGTGGGATCCCTTCCTTGGTTCGGCTGCTCAAGAAGACCCCTGACAATGAAGTGAAGGAACTCGTCTCGGGGGTACTCTGGAATCTCTCGTCATGCGAGGTAAACATCCGCCTCAGTTATTTCCAATCCGCAGCAGTAATTCAAGTTTCCCCTTCAATTTGCCTCTCTGTAGGAACTAAAGAAAGCCATCATAGACGACGGAGTCGTTCCATTAGTGAATGTCGTAATCATTCCGCACAGTGGTTGGGACCGCAATAATATTAGTGGGACAAGCGCAAGTCACATTCCGGACGCGTGTTGGTCTACAGTGTTCAAAAATGCATCAGGGGTCTTCAGGTACGTGTGTGAATACTATATGAGAAGAGTTGTGTGTTTCAATTGAACTGTTGTTTAAACTCAATGTTTATTTGGGACAGGAACGTGAGCTCAGCTGGTGAATATGCTCGAAAGAAGCTGCGTGAATGTGAAGGCCTGGTTGAAGCGTTGCTCCATGTAGTCCGATGTGCACTCTCCCAAGCAGCTATTGATGACAAAAGTGTAGAGAACTGTGTGTGTATCCTGAGGAATTTGAGTTATCGGTGTCAAGAGGTCGAAGATCCAAACTATGACAAGCATCCACCCCCATTGGCTCAGAACAGGGCAGCAGCATCAACAGCCGGAAAAGGAGAGAACCTGGGCTGTTTCGGCGCAAATAAAAAGAAGAAAGAAGCAGCGCTTGCAGCTTCTTCTCCAAAGGAAGGGAATTCTGTGAATTCCAGCACAACCAGAAGTACAGTACAGGTGAATCGATCCGAACCCATCAGTGGGATGGAGCTGCTATGGCAACCTGAGGTAAAATAAATAGAGGAATCCGGCCAATCTTTTTCTGTTCATTATAGAAATTGACATGAATAGAGGGATGCTTCCTCCTTTTAGGTTGTACAAGCATACCTGGCTCTCTTATCAAATTGTTCAAATCCTGAGACGTTGGAAGCGGCTGCTGGGGCAATTCAAAACCTGGCAGCCTGCTACTGGCAGCCTAGTATTGAGATACGGGCGGCAGTACGAAAGGAAAAAGGACTTCCGGTACTGGTAGAACTCCTTCGAATGGAAGTGGACAGGGTTGTCTGTGCTGTGGCAACGGCACTTCGGAACTTGGCCATTGACCAACGCAACAAAGAGCTCATAGGTCAGTTTCATCCTAAGCTCTATAAATAATCAAACAACTCCTGAACAAAGTGGTGCTAATTCCTTTTAATGATTTTATGGCCTCAGGGAAATATGCAATGAGAGATTTAGTTCAAAAGCTTCCTTCCGGGCGGCCACAGGATCAGGGTACATCTGATGACACCATTGCAGCGGTTTTAGCAACCCTCAATGAGGTCATTAAGAAGAACGCTGAATTCTCGAGGTAATTGATTTTGCAAGATTAATACATTTGTCAGAGACTAGCAAATTGATAGAGACTAGGAAATTGATTGATGACTTTTTGCGTGGCGTGCAGAGAGCTTTAACGAAATCTTGAGAGTTGTCTTGAGAATGTTGGCGAAGAAGGCACAAGAAATAAGACTACATTTACAAACTACTGCGGGAGCAGAGAGAGAGAGAGTTTTAATTTACTTATTGCGTTCTATTTACTTCCTGATTAGATCACTACTGGAAGCGGAGGGAGTGGAGCGGCTTGTATTTCTAACTCAACAGAAGCGTCGCTTTTCCCCGAGAGTAGTAAAGTTTGCATCCCAAGTTTTGTATTCCTTGTGGCAACACCAGGTAATTTACCTTCCTATCAAAACGACATCCTCCTCCTCATGTTTGAATAATCAGCCATTGTGAGCTACGTGGGGAGAATGGCGGATGAATTCCTTTCGTTTAAACTAGCATTTCGTTTTTCGTGCAGGAACTTCGAGAAGTGTATAAAAAGGCTGGCTGGACAGAGCAGGATTTTGTAAGCAAAGGAAGCAGCGGACGGAGTGGAAGTCCAGGGCCTGGCGGAAGTGGAACCGAGCTCAGCTCAGCCGGTTCTCCTGTCAACAATGCCAATTCAACTCTGAATCGTAAGACTTATTAACCACTTAACCTTAACTTTACTTGAGACTAAGAAATATTCAGTTTAACATTGCAGTTCTGATTAACTTCCACTGAATTGCCTGTTGTAGGTCCAATGGCGAGCCAGAGTGGGACACGATACGAAGACAAAACAATGCAGAGAGTAAATAACAGCGTTCCGAAGAGTCCGCCACCCTCATATCCTCAGGTAATGGTTTCCCCGTCCTGAAACAAAAATTCAATCAGGACTTGGAATTAAATTTTATGTTTTCCAGGGAGAGGAAGTTCCACTGGGAAGTGCCATGCCTTATCCTGATGGTTCTCACGCTCCGCCTCCAGGAGCTTTTCGAATGTATCCGTCTCCCCCGGTACATCAAATTCTCTTCTAAATTCTTACAAGCAGCGCCACCGTTTTCTAAAGTTTAAATTAACCGTCATTCCAAAAACCATATCACTGTAATAAGCGAAAGGTTCGTATAGTTGCTCTATATTTTCATTCCTTCACAAAGTTCAAAATACGGAAAGAGACTTTCAAAATTACATTTCTTTTCTTCCACTTCTTTCCCTTTTTTCAAAAGTGAGAGCAACGACTACAGCATAAGAGCACAGAATTCTGTAAAACACTTCCAAAAAGTATTTTTTTTCCTTTATGACACAGTGTTCTTTGTATAACAACGGTGTGAGCGTCTATCTTAATTTGGATTCTAACAGTCACTAACACTTTTGAATTTTTGGTTTGACTCTTGTTTTTCTGGTCTCTCTCAAATTAGTCTGGACAGTAATTCTAAAAAAGCAGCAAATCCTCTTCTTCCTTTGGTGCGTCGGTAGCTACAAACTTCTTTCTTCACTTCTATCATCTCATCAGTGCTCAGCTCAATTTTTATTTTGGCGTGGAGGTTGGCTTCTTTACATTTACACTTTTTACTCATCTGTAAATCATACCATTTAGTTGTGTTCATAACTGTTTAGCTGCATGTCTCTTCTTGGCAACTACCACTAATGTGATTTAGTATATTAGTCACTTGACTGTTTTCTTGTTCATTGTTTCAAACTTACTTCCGTTTATTCTATGCAATCGCTTTGTTTAGACTGGTCACTTTGTCTGGATTCATGCATGTGTAAACCCTGATAATTAATTCGGCATGAGTTAGTTGTCCCCAGTTCCCTTGACTGTACTACATTGCGACAGTACTAAAGATGATTTATTTTTGTTTTGTTTTAGGTGAAACCTGGGGAGCCCCTTTATGCCCAAGTGAATCGTGAGAAGAAGAAGAACCGTGGATTCGAAGGTCATCCGAATTCCCGTGGTGGCTATGGCGGTGTGTATAATTCCAGTCCTTCCGGGGAAACGACCCACTCCAACTGGCAAGAGAGCACTAACTCTGTCACTCATTCGATAGACAACTTGTCCCACCAACCCGCTGGAGACTCTTGGGTCTAAAAAGTCTGTGGCCCCACATGGCCACAGCTTCAACCTCCTCTTCCTTTCCATTTTTGGCTCATCTGCTGAGTCACCGCTAACTGAACTTAGAAACCTACTTAACTTAAACGTATATAATCCTCATTGTGTAAACTACGTGGACACTATCACCTCAAGAAGAATTCTAGTGATTCGTTTTCTTTTTATTTTTGGATCTTTTTATTCCCCCCATATAATCCTATAAATAATTATCCAAACACAGGAATAATGTGCAGACAAAGGGACAATTCCAAAACATATTTAAAAACACGACGATGAAACAATGGCAAATTACTCTGAGAAAACTATATAATAACCTTGTTCAACCTTCACTCCAGCAGAGTTTAGCTTATATAAGTTATGCTTAACAGGGCAAAAAACATAATTTTAATTGTTACTTTTCAATGTAGATTTTAGAAGAGTGTCATCGTTCACCCTTCTTTACATACTCCACCGAACTATCTGAATAAAATCAAGAGACTTCAACATTTTGAATTGTATTTGATAAGCTAAGAGAAAGTTAAAATAATTTAACTTTCTCTTTTGTAAAATACACACAAGTGGTTAAGTAATCGATGAAGGACGCGTGTGTTTTTGTTTTGGTTTCCTCGCATGTGCTCCTTTCATTGATTAGGATCCAGCGAGATGAATGAAAATCGTTGGGATGCACGTTGGCTCAAATCAATACGCCTCCGTGCGATGTCAGTCGTCCATGTGCTTCACAGATGTTTTCGCACCATCATCGACTTTCTCCAGGACTCCATGACCTTCCTCACGCTTTCCAATATAATCAACAAATCTCATCCAAACAATCCATAACGGAGATCCAATGCAATCACAACCCTTGTGTCCATGGATGGAGAATGGAGACAATGGAGAATGTGTCCATCATCAGGCCCATGGAACTGAGAGGAGGACATTGACCCCTGAGCATGACTCGAGTAATGTGTCATTGACACTGTGAAATGTGCATTGGTTTTGCAACGTTTTTGCAACATTTCATGGTCATTTACTTATGGGAAAGTTGGAGAAAGTTCCCTTTTCTGAAGCCTCCTGACGGAAACGGAAGAAGGGGAGAGATGTAGCTCAACAAGGGAGCTTTATTATGAAAAAAGTAACCTGGAAATGAGGTTGTATCATTGTATGTTTGTCAGGATACAATTACTCATAGAGATCTACTCCTCACTGCCAAGCGAAATGAAATTATTCTGTACAGCCGCATGCAATCTGAAGGAGAGGAAAACCCACACATTCATCCAGTCCCTGGAAATGTTCTCCCCCACTTCCCGAAAACAATACACGACCAGAAGGGAAGGATTTCCCAACAATTTGAACACAAGAGCAAGGCATTTCCCCTACCACCATCACCACGTCTCCTTTATAAGGACTTCCAAATGACCTTTTTCTAAAGTCTAATTATGATCCTTTCCCGAGACTAAAGTCCAGGACTTTCTCCTCACAGATGAACAAAGAACTTTGAGCTTTGTCTTTTCATCTAAGGAGGAACAATGGCACGTTGTCTTCAAATCCAGGATTCTGCTGCTTATTGTATCAAAACTAGAAAGGAACTCAATGATATTTATAATTCTTATTAGGATTGGGAGGAGGGTCTTTGGGGAAGGAATAGTTCGGCCATGTTAAGGCAGAGATAAGAAAAGGCCAGGTGTGAGATATACAATGACAAGAATTCTTTTTTGAGTTTTGTAATGAAGGGCCAGTGGCCCTTGAGTCCTGGTGATGACTTGATTGTTAACTACTCTTGGAATGAAGTTTTGTTTGAGTGAAAGAAGGTTCATTCGGAGAGGAGAAAAGTTTAATGAGACAAAGAGAAGGCTGAGAAGCTTCTTCATAAAAGTGAAAGTTGCTTCATTTCTTGCCCCCAAAAGAAAAGGCGGAGTAGTTGACCAGGATTTCTTCAAAGGGGTCCATTAGACTCCAGTCATTATTCCAACTTTGACATTTAATGAAGACCCCACTTTTGAGGGAAATGAAGTAGACCAGTTGGCAGCAAAACAACTAACACGTCCACTGAGACACTCAAAGGACTCCTCAATATGACAAGAGAGGTCAAAAGAAGAGCTTTGGCCCAGATGCAAAGGTTAATTGACCTTTTGTTAATGAGCAATTGGCATTAAGTTGTTTGGTTTGTATTTGTGAGCAGTGGAAGTGTCATTCTGTCATCCGGCAGTACTGGTGGAGGGGGAGGCTGTGAGGGTTGGGTTTTTCCTTCTTTTCCTAGGGGATGAGTGCCTCTTCCGTTTCGGGGAAATTCGGGCTTTTCGGGAGGTGGAATGGGCACCACTGCCAGAGCGGTTTTTTACATTTCCCTCTTCCCGAGGTCTCCCTCCTACGCCACCAGCACACTGCAGTGAAGCCACATCCAACCGAAATAAAAATAATGGACGATCCAAAAACCGACAGTTCTAAATCTCTTAATAAAGAAATACATTTCTTGTGGGATTATTAAATTAAATGTGTATTAAATACAAAGGCTTTTTTAGTTTACAAGCCCTAACTAAAGCTACGTTGACCTAATTCCGCTTACGGAATAAGGAAGCGCTGAATTCTTGTTAAATCATTAGGAAGGATTACTAAACTCGGCATTAGCCTCATAAAATAGAATTTAATTCTTTTTAAGTGGAAGTCTTGCAATAATAAACCCAGCTTATATCATTTCCTTATGGAAATGTATGCATTTATGAAGAAAAACAAAACAAAACGAGATGGAAAACGTTTTCTAAGGAAGAAAATGGCAGTTCATGTTTGACAGTTTTCGTACTTTTGTATTTGATCTTTGAAGGAATGAATATTTGTGATGGGACGAGTGAGGCCTGAAGGGGAAAAAGCCCCTCCACCTGAGTTTATTTTCTTTCCTTCCGGAGAGAATTCCCGGCAGTGTGTTGATTCGGGTTTCACTCCGAAAGTGTGTTGATGTGCGCGAAGCCTTGCGCAGAAGGTATTTTGTGAACTCATTTGGACGAGGGTAAGGGAAGAACATGGGCGAAGACGGGATCTCTCGGGCTCTTCTCTCCAATTTCCTCTGTTTACTTTTTTATTTTTGTAGACGAATTAGCTAATTCCGACTTAACTAGGGCAGTGGTCAGTGGAGGTGGGACACCGTGGACCGTTTCGGTCAAATACCAGCTCAATTCCTTGTTTTTCAACCGCTTTCAAGGCTCAGTTTGGATGTGATTTCACAAAGAGGGAGAAAGTGAGTTTTGTGTAAGCAGGAGAAAGGGATCATAAAGTGGACATGGAGACAGTGGAACTGAGTGACGAAGGGCTCGTCGAGGACTCTGTCATTACTGTATACACAACGTCGGATCACAACAATCGATTCATTGTTACCACCACAAGCGGCGGTGTTCTGGAAACGGTCACTGATGAGCGTGGTGGGAGTGTTGTGATAGAAGAGTGTGAGGAAGGTGACATTGTCGAGGAGGAAGTCGTCGAGGATGACGGGATGATGGTCACTGAGCATGAAGTGGACAAGTACTCTCCCTCCTCGGCCCACATGGTGACTGATGACTCGGATTCCCACCATCATCACTTGGTCCAGGAGCAAGAACACCATGACCCCAGCGTCGTCCTGGACAATTCACATCACCACCAACACCACCAACATGGTCAGCAGCAGGGTACGCTGACTCTGGCCCCGACTCATATGAGTACAACTTGTATCCCGATCACTCTTCACCATGCCCAATCCCAGCACCACCACCCCGGCGCTGGAGAAATGTTTTCTCCTACCGGAGCTACACTGGGTGTACTGACTGGCGGGGGAGGTCGTCCCTCAACGCTGAGTCGGGTAGTTGTGGTCACATCCCATGCCCTGACAGCAGCCACGGCAGCACATCTAAACACATTCGGGCTCCACCACCGATTCCAGGTGAAACAGGAAGAGCTCCAAACAGCTGCCGAGGACTTGTCACTCAGTACGTGCACGACCACGGGTCCAGACCAGTCCCTCGTCTCCACTCCGACGACGAACATTAGCCTCCTGGCCCACCACCACCAACAACAACACCAAGCCATACGCTTTCACTCATCGCATTCCGAAGTTGTGCTTGCTCATTCCCAGGACTCGCTCCATTCCCACTCACTCGATGAAGACTCACCGAAGGCGTGCGGCGATGGAAGGGAAACGACGTTGACAGTGATTGTCCCACCGCATGTGACTGACCAAGACTCGCCATCACCCTCGGGCCTTGACTCCAACGAGGCTTCACTCCTCTCACCAAAGTTGTCACCGACCGGTGGAATCACCGTAAGCGTCAACAGTATGATAGACGCTTCCGAGTACCATCGTGGCCTACAGAACGAGCACGGTGGCTACCAAGCCCTAAGCTCCGTCAACGGCAGAATGTCACCGGCCGGGTTCAGTCCCGGCACAGGAAACTCGCAGTATGCTACTCTCACGCCGCTCCAACCCCTTCCGCCAATCTCAACAATGTCAGACAAGTTCGCGTACGGACATGCTGGGAACGTGGCCGGCTCTTTCACCGTGATGCACAACAATGGACTGGCCAATTTGGGTCTGGGCGTGAGTTCTCCGTATTCGTCTTATGAGAAATTGCCATCAATGGGTATCTCACCACCGCATTACTCTTCACCGACAAACGGTCTCGGGGTGGGAATGTCCCACCAACAATCACCATCCATGTCGCCCCACTACAGTCAAAACGGTCTTGGCTCATCACCCAAAGCCCTTTCACCCAATGGCTACGACTCATATGGAAGTAGTGGTAACGGAGCCCGGGACTTGAGGGCCAGCCTCCATAGCACGTCACATAGCCACAGTCCATCTCTTAGTCCGCCGGTGACGCTACATCATCACAACTCATCCCCGCCTCACATGACCTTTGGTGTGGTCCAGTCAGGCATGAGCCAGGTCAATGGACTCACGTCCCTCAGTCCAAACTCAACACCCCATAACTCTCCGCCATTGGCAGGTGCGACGGCAGTCGTGGTGGCCCACAGAGACGCTTCCTCGCCTCAAACTTCCAGTCCACTTTCGATGACCATGTCCATGTCCCCGCTCACGGGCGGGAGTTGCACGACTCAGGCCCTCATCACTGCTCACTCACATCAACAGCAACAACATGCTCACTCCCATCCTCACATCAGTCACACCCATCAACAACAGCAGGGGCTGAGTGGGGGTCAAAAGACAAGTCAAAGTGGGAATGGAAGTGGGAATAATGTGAACTTGACGGCGACTCCTGCGGGGTCAGGGAATAGTGGGGCCTCTTCCGTCTCCGGCTCGGGAGAGCTCGAAGAAATTAACACCAAGGAATTGGCAGCGAGGATCAGTGCTGAGCTGAAGCGCTACAGCATCCCACAAGCAATATTTGCCCAAAGGGTGCTATGTAGATCTCAGGGCACGCTCTCGGATCTCCTAAGAAATCCAAAGCCCTGGTCAAAACTTAAGTCAGGCAGAGAGACATTTCGGAGGATGTGGAAGTGGCTCCAGGAACCCGAATTCCAACGAATGTCAGCACTCCGACTCGCAGGTGAGCTAAAAAGTAATGCCAAAAAAGACCATTTCTATTCTCATCTTCATTAGTGTGTAGCCACTCTACTACGCAGTCGCATTACTCAGCTAGGAGATTCTTTTTGCCACCGCGGCAACTTTCAAAACGCTCCTGTCATTACTAATTGCGTTCATTTCCCTCGTTATCCCTTCTCGTCCCACCAACGTCAGCCCCATTAATCCCAAATGATCTCCATAATTTACCGTGCCAAATCGACGCCAAAATTCGGTCCATTTGAGAACATTTCAGAACCTTTGATCTGTTTTTTCATTTTTCTCCTAGAAACTGATTTTAAGAATTGAGTATATTTTTTCGTAATTTCCAAATTCCATGGGATTTATTTCCTGAACTGGCTGAGTTCTTTTTGTTTGCAAATGGAACATAATTGAGGGCAATTTGATTGGGGCTTTAGATTAGACGATTCTCTAAATTTTGATCAACTCAGTCCTTTCCTGGTCGTGAGTTTTTTTAATCCTTGAGATTGAGTTAGTGGGAACGAGAGGTAATTGGCTCTCAGTGAAAGTTTGGATTAGTAAGGGTTGTAACTCCTCTCCATTTATTGTTATGACAGGGACAGCGTGGGTATGTTCCTCATCATACTCTCCCAAAAAAGTAATTTGTGAGCAGGAAGAAGGAGTGCTTTCATGGTAATTCTTGTCAAAATGTAACAGTACTCGTCCTAGGCTCAATCCAATTTTTCCCTGTCTCTTAATCCAAGTCGTGTGTTGCATGTTGTCTATCAATAGCCTCCTCCATTCGAATTTACTGGATTGTCCAACTTTTCTTCCTAATTTTCTCTTTTCAAAATGTAATTTCACTTCCACGAGGAGGACAGGGGAGAGTCCAGTGAGGAAATTCCCTCTCTTCCATGTCCCTGTCCATTTTGTCAAAGAAGCATGGGATTTTATCGTCAACGAGAATAATATTATGATGGAATCTTTTCCATTCTCAGGGAAATGGAAACTTTCCTTTATAATTAAAGGATCCGGTGAGTTTTTGATCTGGGGAATAAATATGCCCCAGTCCCATTAGAGAGTGCTTTGGAGAAAGGATATGCAGACATATCGTTTTCATTCGTGGTTTTCTTTGCAGAATTTCCATTTAAAACAAATGCAGACACAAGATAGTGTAGTACATATCAAATGCTAAAGGAAGAGTCGGCGTGGTGGAGAACTGGGTTGATTTCATATTGTGCTTTTGATATGCTCTCTTCCTCGCCCCTTCCTGTTTCTTTTTGGAGGAGAAAACTGGGGAAAGGTTTTAATTTTTTCAACTTTTAGGCCTGGTCTTTGGTTCCAGGTACGGAGTGAAAGCACCATCGCCAGCTGGTGCTGTGCTACGAACTTTGTTGAAGCTGACCGCCCGTCCTCCCCTTATGCTCTCCATATTTATTTCCTGTCTCGGAAGAGATTCCTGTTCCAACGGAATAATAATATTCCCTCTATTCCCCTCAAATTGGAAGGGAGTGAAAGTAAATTACGAGCTAAATTAGAACGCCGCTTTTCTCTAGCTTTCTCTGCCCTTTGAGATTTGGGCAGCACCCAAATCCGGCAAGCTAGCTCAAGGTAACGTCGTCACTTTAAGGCCCGCCCAAGTCCCACCAACAAATCTTCCGGGAAGCGATGTAGAGCGCCGGGTTGTCGCGGATTTCTTTTGATATTTCATGAAAACGCTAAGGTGGTTTTGGTCTGGAATTCAGAGTGGACAGGTTGAATGACACAAGGGACTGACAGGTTGACAAGGAGAAAGTAAACCATCACCAGGAGAGGATAACAACGTTATCTTTACAGTCCCTACCCGCTTATTACCATTTTCTCCCCAAACAGACTTGCTTCCAAATACATTTGGAAAACTTGAGAATTCAAAATATAGGAAAATGGTGGGATGAAATTTTATTATAGAATTGACAGACTTTCAAAATCTTGTCAGGCAAAGAAATACTACGGAGCAGGATTATAATTCAGCAGCAGCAGTAGATGGTCACGTGTAGATATTAATGAAAAAACAGTGTACATTTTCAGAGAATCACATGGATTTTTTAAAAGAAAAAAAAGTGTCGAATTACACGAGCTTTTCCGCAGAGGTAGAAACTAGCGAATGGGAAAATGTTTTTTCTCCCCTTTAGCTCTCGTGCATTATGGAGAATTCTCTTGGGGGATGATCATAGTCTTTTTTTATTTGGTCGGAATAATGGGGAAATTCATTGGGAAGCTCATTATATGATTCCTAGTTTAATTGCTTTGGCCAAGGGACGGATGAGAAAGGTCAACGGTAGAGTCCAGCATATCAAATTCCGAGGAATTAGCTCCTCTCATTAGCCAATAGAGTCCTGTGTCTCTTATTACTTTCAGAGATATTGGGAGGGATCTTAAGTCACGATAGGCTAATGACGAGGCTCATTAGACTTCCTTATTATTACCGTTATTATTGGGAAAACGGTTTTCAGGGAGAGAGAGGACTCCAAGTGGGCAATCAGGGCGGAGGTGAAAGCCGGAAATGAGAGAAAGTTGGACAGACGGGGAAAGTGGAAGGAAGTCGCCTTTCGTCCTCCTCGCGTAAACATTCCATATAAAATGTTCTATAGCTCCCAGGAACAATCTCTCCCATCTGAATCCGTCCAAAAAGCAAGTTTCGAATTTCTTTGGTTGGTCTAATTGAGTCTGGCGGTGGAAGTTCATATCATGAATGTGTCTCACGTTACGCAGAACAAAGTCCCACCGTCGCGTCCTTACAAACTTTCTCCGGAAAACCCTTACGGAGGAGATAGCAGTTGGGAGCCTCATTTGACTAATTAATCTAGGCCGATTAATTCACGCAGGAATCTCTCTCCTTCCCGGATCTCACAATATTTCAACATTCAGGCTCCGGGAGTTTCTAAAATTCAATTAGGAATCGCTTCAAAAACGGGCTTCGTTACAATCCCTAGAAATTTGGACCCCTTAGAGGGTTTTGACTTGGGGCTGTTAAATTATGAATTCATTCGGGAATGGAATTCGGCATGGATTCACAAGTGTATATACACTTTCTTTTTTGGGAAAGAAAACTTTTAGAATGGTGTATTTAGCAGTAGCGTGTAATAATGCACTAGATTCAGCTAATCCCGTATTCTTCCCTTCCGAACCTTCCTCTATATTGAGAGTCTTGTTTCAATTTCTTTTTGAAATAAAGTGAAGTGCCCCCACACCCTTGTCCAATGCATTGGTCATGGTGGTGGTTTGAACTGGGTAGTTGGATACAGTAACTTCCATGCTGTGCTTCTGAATTGGATTGTCTTGTTTCCTGCTGGAACCTGGACTTGTCTCCTGAGCTTGGAAGGGCTATTAATGAAAATGAAAGTGAGAGGGGGAAATGAAGGAAGAGAAATAATGGTGATGGTACTTGGGCAGAGCCAGCATTATTAACGTATGATTCATAGCTTACACTTCTACCCGGGCGTAGGGAGCAGTGAACACGTTTTACTTTTGGAAAAGACCAAGGGACCAAAGGCCCGGATGTGGTTTGATTGTTCATAAGGATAAGGCATACAGGGGAACTTAAAAAAGTTTGGAGAGGGAAGTAGGGTCAAATGGACATCCAGGTGGTTCCCTCCCCCAACACACACGAGCCTTTGATCACTTTCTGTAATTATTCAAGGTGCGATTTTCTACCACGTCATACTCCCACCAAAAACAAGGCAACGACCCACATGAAAAATTAGTCTTTAATTTTTTTTCAAAGTTGTAAATCAAATCTTGATTTGCTACACGAGGAGACGGAGCAGATGTGTAACGAGGTCAAAAACTTTTCCCAATCTAAACACCTGGACGTGTACTGTATGCCTTTGGTTTGTCTAATACAACGGGCCATTAGTTTACTCAATTGACTCAATTGGAATTTAAATTATCACCAATTATGGATTGCCGATGGGTATGAATGATGGGAATGAAACACAGTAGGGTTTTCCAGAGAATTGTAAAGATCAATGGTGTCTGGTTTTTGAATAAGATAGGCGCCCACACAGTTGTCACCTGCTTCCTGTTTATACTTTTTAATAGTTTTGTGTATTTCTACAAAACATTCAGACAATCCATCGGATTATTTCCAACTGACAAGCTCAGCATTTATTTTTCCAAACAATTCTTGAAGGTGAAAGGGCCGTTATCTTGTTCCTCCTGGTGAAAGTTTTGTATATAATTCCAAGAAGAAGTGGAAAGAAGATGTTGAATTTATGAGATAAAAGGACACAAAAGGGGTCTCTCCATAAGTCAGACTTCTTCTGAGGGGACTCGGTTTGAAATTAAATGGACGAACTCCTTTCTCAAGTGGAATCCATTGAAAATGACTTTCTTCCAAGTCCTTTTCACTTCCCGTTGGGAGATGATTAAAGATGAAGAAGCTCCGCCTGGGGCAGAGCCACGCAACTCCAAAGCCTCTTTCTACTTTCCTTACTTTTAGATTTTTAACAAAATGAAAACAAGGAGAGGAGAAAGTAAGACAAAAAGAAGAGGCTTCTGCTAAGAAAATCCGACTTTCTCTGTTTGCCCAGGAAATTGAAGGCCATTCCTGTATCATTGACGCTAAAATTGCAGGGTTGCGATGCTAGTTGTTCTACATGCTAAGGTCGCATGGGCTTAATTGGAATTGAGATGAGAAGATCTTCTTCTCCAGAGGGCTCCGAGTCCAAAGTGTCTCAAAAGTCTTTTGTAAAGAATTTGCATCTCCGTCATAGTACAAGGGAGGCTCGTGTAAGTGAAAGTATTCTCCGCATGTTGAGAGATGGGAATTCCATTGTTCCATGGAATTCATCTCGGTCACATCCTGAGATTGAAGTACTTGCCTCCCTGATGGGATACGATTAATATTCATTTCGGCACCTTTACCTCAAACTCATAACCCTGTCACAAAGAAGAAAATCCATGTCAAACGTTCAATCTAATCCCCATCTCTATAATCTTCTTCCTTTCCTTTGGAACTTTCAATCCACGGTGGAATGAGGAGTTTAGCCTTCCGGGGAATGAAATACTTTACACAAGTATTTGATACTCAAGAAAAATTCAGCGGTGAGGCGGTGATTGAAACTAAAGGCAAATATTTACCTTAAAATTTTCCCCGTTAGACCAAAGTAAAGGTTTTCGCCATATTTGTGATGTAATTAAAAATACTTGCAACCAACCCATCCTTCGGAAGAGGATTATTAAAAATTAAGTTAAAATATGCCTTCAAGTCATTATTGAATTTTCCCAACTTCCGGACGAGGAGGCATGGAGGCTCAAATCCTAAAAACATTTTTTTGATTTTCAAAACGACATTGGATTATGTTTGATTGCTCGAATGAAAAGAATTCTTTCCTTTAAAGGAGTGTAATGTACTGCACCGTTTGAAATCAAGTGTTCCTTTTCCCCAAAGAAAAGTGGAGGTTGGGGGAAGCCTAGGAAAATTTAAATTAATTTTGAGTTACAATGTAGCCATAGCCCTCCATAGCCCCGGTCGGCTCCCCACCCATTTTGTTTTTATAATTTGGTTAATTGCGTGGAATGAGAAGGGGAAGGGGAGTGAAAATTCGGTACTATTATCCGATTCCAGGAGTGTATATTTCCTAGTTTTACCCAGGAGGAGAAAGTGGAGTTTTGCTATACAGACGGAGAAAGTGGATGAATGTGTCTTTCCTGAGGTTGGCCGCTGAAGAAAGTAAAGAGAAATGTTGGTAATTTTTCATCGGGAAGGAATTTGACATAATGCAATGGGGCCCGGAGTTTCGGAGTGATGGGAGGAGGGGACGAGAGGAAGTTCAGGAGCATGTAAACGAAGGATATTATTAGGAGCTCTCACGACTACTGCCAGTATAATGCTGTGCCAGTAGTCTTGGAGATATAACCAACTTTCCCCACCGGTGCAAGAGGAATATAGCTTTGAAAGTAGTCCCTGGTTTACACGACGACGTTTCCTCCTCCTGGGGCTTCTCCAGAGAAAGTCTGCTGGACGATTAATTACAACATCTCACTAAAAACTTAATTTCTCGTCTCTTTACAAAATGGCAGATAGGCTACAATAGAAACATAAAACATGCATCTCCTCCACCACCAACCGTCGTAGCTTTGTCTTTCACAATACATCATTTCCCAACCCTTAGCTTCAATAGCAGTCGCTTTTGTGGTTTTAGAATAATTTCAGTCGGGTTTCTAAAACACGGGGTTGCATGATTTTGAAAGTTCTTTGGGTGCCACGACATAAAAGACAAGGCACAAGTGGATGACACGCATACCTCACTCCCTCCTTCAAGGAAGATCACAGATGGGTTTTGTTGGACGCGCAAAAGAGAAAAGTATTTCATAACAAACCAAAAAAGATTTCGTAATTAAACTTTCTCTGGCAGGAGGAAAGCAGAGAAGGGGAACTTAATACGCAAGAAAGAAGGGGCAGAGTAAAACAGTAAAACCAAGTTTTAAAACAGTAGGTATAGAAAAACTCTGGAGTTTTCAAGGAATTCATAATCCCAGGGTGATCAGAAAGTGATCAATTTCCTTATATTTTGAGTTCATAAGAAGCAGACGGAATAATAAGGAACGAATGTGAAGAGGACTTGAATTTTTGGGGCGTGGATTTTGGATCCTCCTTCCACGACGCAAATGACAAAACTGGAGATTTGTACAATGAAAGGATTCAGTGGAAAATTTCTTTTAATTAAATTACATCAAAGAAACTGTATAAGAGGGATAATGCCTTTCTCCTGGCAACTGTGTTTCTTTGCGTAGGCAGTTGTGCGAATTTATTTTGCAATAGAGCAAGGCTTCCGGCTCATTTTCAAGTTCCGCAGTTGCTGCTAGCATTTGAGGAGGATTTAAATGGCATTAATGTTTCACAGAAGGAGCACGTGGACATCCCTTGGGGTGACTTTAATGAGTCCTAAGGTTCCAAAGGGCGGCCTTTATTTTGCAAACTGTATGAATTTGTAATTGATGTGTGTAAGTGCATGATTGCAAAATTAAGTCAAGTAGTTGACTAGTAAAGGGGAATAAAAATGGAGCTATAATTGGAGGGAAGTTTGAGAAATGAGGGATATGAATATTACATGATCTACTCCTAGACACTGGACTCTCAATGGGGGCCACCTACGAATTATTATGAGTGGTGAGATTTTTTCTTTCGTTTCGGTTGGCTCTACTACTGATTATTAGAGCCCTGATGTTCCGTTTCCTAATGATAATGATGGAAGAGCCATGTAATTACTACGTAACGGAATGACTATTAAGTTTCTCGCGGCGGACTTTCAAGTCGTCTGGAGCTGCCATGGCTCAAGCTCTCCATGAATTTCCATGGAAAGGAATAGGAAACCCGTTTCCACTGCCAGGACTACTGGATAGAATTCGGAAGGGCGTCCAGGGCATGTTTGCCTTTTTGGTTTCCATGACTCCTTTCTTTTTGCTTCTGATTCACGCTTCCATGCCTCCATTTTATTCCCCATCTGAGCTTCCCAGAAGTCTTTGTTACAAGCAAAAGACACAAATCTCCCATCCATTGTCTTATTTCCAAGAAGGAAAGTGTATAGGGCTAGAGACAGAAAAATGAAGGATTGCTTGAGTCCCAGCAACAGAACTGTCCGTAGCCTCTCACGTATACGACTTGAGGCGGATTTTATTTTCATTTTAATATATGTTGAAATGGACCAAAGGCTCCTGTTTTGTTTTCCAGTCGCATGAATAATCCCAGTTGATTTTAGACAAGGGTAGTATACATTTCTCCTCACTGAATCCGCGTTGGTGTGCCAGTACTTCCGCCCATGCCCGCCCCCGCCCCCTTTGTTTTCCACGGTCACTGTCCGTGCCAACCACGGGATTCCCTACCTGTTCCATATTACTATACATTTTCTCTCTTGTCCTTTGATGACTGATTGCGTTACGGCATGATGATCGGCGACTGCCTCGTCGGACATTTAGTTCCCTCATTCGAATAGAGGCGCGCGTTTCCTTCCCGTATCGTTTGTGTTGGTACACACGTGTCTTTCCCCTACCTTATGCCTTTATTATCTTCAAATTATGCGGGAATTGCGTAAAACTCATGGCGCAATTCCTCTGATTAGATTCTGTTAGCGTTGGGTCATGTTTCCAAGAAGGTGTTTGCAACAACCCTAACTCATAAGTTTCAACTGGATGTATTTCCCCTGGAACTCTGAGCCTGATTTCTTTCCCTATGTGTTTTGAACTTTTTCTTTTGAAGGGGCATGACCCTTTGGTTGAGTGAAAACTATACAATAGGAGCCAGAGTGGTGCCCTAGCATAAGATAAGATAAAGAATGATGATGAGCAGAACAAAAAAGTCTAAAATTAAATGGATTCGGAGGTAGACAGGGAGAGTGGGATAACAAAAAATAGAGCAAACAGAGACAATGGAAAACCCCTTCCCGTCATCATCATAAAGTTTTTCTGTTCTGTTGATGGAAATGAGAAGGGAAAACAAAAAGAGAAAGAACGCCTGTCAAAGTTGGCTTTCACTGGGAGCTTTCACGCTCTCTGCTTCATGTTAAAAAAATATACTCGAAAAAATATGTGAAGTATAATTTTGATAATAACTTGAAATATTACAGGCAAGCCGACTATGCATTCTTCCTCATGTATGCAAGCCAACATAGGATTCAATTGCGGTACAGATGAACCATCATTACCAATAAATATCGGTAAGAACACTTTATAACCTCACCAACAGCCCCAACTAATCAATTAACAATGTAACTTTCTAATACGATTCAACTTTTGAGGTTTCCCGGGACTCATTTAGAAACTACCCGGGAAATTGTTAAATGTTGAATTTCCATTCTCCGTGCCTTTTTGTTTACCGAAATCGCTATAGGTTCAGAGGAATGTAAATGCTATCCAACCTGGTGATTTGGAAATTATTCACTAACAATTCTCTTTTCTGTTTGGATTTACATTTTACTATTATTTTTTTGTATTGTGTTATTTTATAGAATTTATTTTGTTACTTTTATTTTGTTTATTTTGTTTATTTATTTAGTTATCAAGCGTGAGGTGCAATCTACTCTAGACGAGGGAATGGACAACCTCCAGAAGGCCTTTCGGAGGCTGGGAGCCTTAATCTGTACCTGTCCTTTTGAAGGTTTGTGTTGCCAGGGTCATTTCTAGGAGGTCACTCTGGATCATATTGTGAATTAGGTATCCTTTGCCATAAAAGAAAAGAAAAGTGGGTTCATTTGAATGGGACACGGCATGGGGGTATAAGTTCGTCAGGCTGTTTCATTCAAGAACGGACGAACGGAGGCCTACCCATTTCCTTTTTCTTTAGATCCTTGATGATTTTTCTACAATTGCGTCTCGCTTGATTTCTGGTAATTATTATCCTGGATATTGGCATAGTGTGCATCGTTTGGGGGTAATGCTAGGTCTTGAGCTGGAGATAGGATGAAGCCTTTGTACTTTGGTGACTATTCTAAGAGTGAGTGGGACGGCGAAACTCCTTTCCTCACTTTCTCTGTTTGTACATATTTACCTTCCAATCAAGCGAAAAGGACGTAAGTAAAAGGGGAGCAGACTATAGTGTCCAGGACGGAGAGAGGGACTCGGGGACAGAGGAAATTGGGAAACTGTAACTCATCAAAAATGGATGACGAGTGGAGTTCAAACATTTCCCGTCGTTTTCTTACAGAAATATGGAAGGAGGTGCAGGCACTACACAACACGAGGAAAGGCGGTCCGATAGCACATCGTGGTTGACACTTTTTGTCGTGACGCACCACCACCGCCACCACTCCATGTCCCCATCCAAAATGTCTCAGTCCTTCTTGGCATAAACTTTCTCGGGGAAAGTTTTCCAGTCAAGAGCCTCTTCGGAAGATGAGCAGGGAAACGCTAACTTTCTATTTTTCAATGTATGTGTGTTGTTGATGCTCTTGATTGGATTGAAACGTCTTTTCCAAAAGAGTTACTCACCGCTATTCACAACAGTTAGGAGAAGGGACCAGGTGCCACACGCAAACTCCCATTAGTTTCTAATTGTCAGGATTCGCGAAAGTTCGTCCTTCCAGAAATCACCATGTTTAGCTTTGGCATTGAATGGGTGGTGGTGGTGAAGTGTTGGAGCGAAGGAGCTGTTTTCTAAAAGGTTGAGTAGGGAAAGGATGAAGTGCTTTCTCCACATTTGGATCCTAATAATATCCGGCAGAATGAAGTCCTCCTGGTAGATTTGGATGTTCAGGCCCATGCTAAGGATGCAATGATGTATGAACAGAGATAAGGGAAGAGGCAGCTCCACAGCCATTCCGTGCTTCCTTCCCATTTCAAATTCCAAACTTTCTCCACACCTTCTAGGAGTAGGCTGAGGAAGATGGCAAATAGAAATGACACGAGTAATGGACTCATAAGAACTCAGAAGTCTAAACAGAGCAGAGCATCCTCTTTAAAATGGTAACATTCTTAACACTCAACTTGGTCTTGGGAGATACAAAAGATTGAGCAAAGACGGAGGAGCCAAGGCACACTTTTAATCCTATATAAAACGGAAACATCAATATAGACCTCTTTACTTCTCTCAGCTTTCCACCTATCTAAAAAGCACAGAAAAGTCTACTTAAGATGGCCATGCAGTCTAACATCTCTCCCTGCTCGTCGCTGAATAAAGGCTTCTAGAGGAGTTGTAGGGCTATAGGTCAACGTGTGACTTCCCGCAGTTACTTTTACTCTGTAATAATTCTCATAAAGTGTGGACTCCTTGGCGGTGAGAGGAATGATGTCACACGTCATTTTTAAGGGCCATCTTTAATAACATGTTTAGACAGAACCCTTTGTGGCTACCTCTGAGTTTTCTTAATAGGAATATCAGGTGTTGTTGTCTCTTTTGAGGAAAAGAGAAAGATCGATTTTCAGTTTAAGAAAGAAAGGACAGAACTTTCTCTTGTTCTCGACTTCATTCAAACCATTTCGAGCTATTCCCATGTACTTGTTCTGTTTTGAAAAGTTTTGCTTTATTTACCTTAAGGCTATGGAGGAAATATTGATTCTTGATTTCTCTGAGGAATTGCTTTCTTCTTTTGGAGGAGCTTCCATTGTTACAGCCTTGGAGGAGGATATTCTAATGCTAAGACTTTCCCTGAATTGTTCAACTTCTCTCTTGTCTAAATTCCGAATTACTTTTTCTGACGTCTGAAATTTCAATTTGGAGACTTGGGAGGAGTACAAGGATGTTTACAAGGGAATCCATGTGTGTCTTCATAAGCTAGAAAAACACCCTTGAGGTCAAATGACAATCCTAGTCTTTTACTACTGCAGAAATCATTTCGGATATTGTCCAGTGAAGCTTCACATATTTATTGTTCTGGCTCTAATTTCCATGTGAAGAAAGCAGTGTTTTTCCAATTTTTTATTCTCTTTTGGAATTCGATGCTGGACTAGAATTAATTGGAGTGGAATGAAAAATTAGTGACCTACAAATGTGTGTTGGTATATCATTATGGAATGCCAGACACATTGTGGATTTCGTCATATTGAACTAGGACTTTCTCCCAGTGACTCATGTCATTAGATTTCTTTTGGAGAAATGGGTCTCTTGGTCCTAGTCCCAGGAAGGTGTCGTGGTGGTTTCCCATTCAGGGAAAGTCTGATGAAAGGGAAAGTGGGGAATTTCTCTTTCCCCACAGAGAAAGTGGGACTTCAGTCATTAATCATTGCATTCAGCCGCTGTGAGCTTGTGGATGACAGCAATTGCTGTTTAAAGCTTTTCCAAAGGCACTCGCCCACCAGACGAGAGAGACATTCCCACTTTTTTTTTTAAAAAAGTATAAATAATAAAACAGAATTATGAACCCAAAGCAGAGACAGAATTGACGGCCAAGTGTTTGAATCGTTCCTCGGAACTTTGCACATACAACACTCCATTTATATATTTTAAATCCGCCATAGCGGTGTTGGGGTGAGAGGTGGGTGGGTGGGTTAAGGTACAAAACTTTTCAATTCCCACTTACAGTTCTATACATGCATTTCTGAATGGTCAGTTTTGTATCATTACTGCCTGGTCCTCCTTGGAAGGAAAGAGAAGTGAAGCATATTTATTTTTCTTCGGATTTTGCCATCCAGCCTGAAAAGCCTTTGAAGTTGTAGCAGAGTGGACTGGTGCTAGAGAAAGAATGAAACTAGTTTTATGTTTTATTGGTCTAATTTGAGAGAATGTATAATGTTGCTCAGTGAGGTCGTTATGCTGGGCTGTTCACACGAAAAGGGACTTTAACGATATGGGTTCCTTGTAGAAAGTTGCTCAACTTCAAGAAAAAAGTCTGAATAAGTGTATACTTTCCTCAACTATTTTACTGATAAAGTCAGTACGGAGTGTTGTGTCCCAACTGGACAAAGTGGAATGTAAATGTCACGGTCTTTGGTCACACCGTGAGTCCCCTTGGATTCAAAGGGAAAACGTGGGGAACCAACAATGACTCTTATTACGTCACTCTTCAAAAAACTTTCTCTTCTCCACTTTCTGGATTTTGACGAGGAAGGAACAAAAGGGGAAATGCAAATGCCGCTGAGTCAGGACTGTGCCCAGGAAGTACATAAATGAAATATTATTCCGACTTTGCAGGAAATCTGTCTCTCTCTCCGCCTTTCAAACCGTCGTTGTGAGGATGTTCCCGTATCCTCTGGTTTAAAAATTAAGCAAAGGATCGACAGATCGACATCTTTAATTTGAGTGTCGTGACAGTAGTCCCCTAGTTCATTAGAATTCACGCCCACTCCCCACCTCCTTGAATCATTCAGCACTTTGAAACACTTGACCACGAGCGACATGGCGTCGGGAGATTCAAATCTTAAGTTCTCCGGTTTGATCATGATGGAAAGCCCCGTTCCAAGTGACCTGCGGAACCTTAATCCTTGCCTTTCCGAGCTCTTGTCATCATGAAAGATTCAATTGCGGGGACTTTGGAAAGACTTTGGGATTCAAATTGGTTTAAAATATTAAAGAAAAGTTCAATTACATTCCGTGTTTATGAATATTCAAAAGGGAAAGGTTGTTGTGGCCGACGGAACATTTCAATAACACGTCCATATTAAAAATAAGTTTTACATTTCCATTGCTTTCAGGAACATGAGAGCGACGACGAAACAATTCATTTGGGCGGGGAGCTATGATTCCTCGTTAAACGCCATTTTCACTCCCAATTCCCAATAATTGGAGGAGTTTCGAACGGAATTTTAAGCTGGATTTTTTTAATTTGTAATTTTCAGAACCAATTTGAGGGAAGGGAAATGAAAAAGATCCTATGGTTACAAAATTCTTTGGATTCTTTCATACTTTTGGAACAGAAATGAGGGAGAAAGCACTTTCACTTCCAAGCGATGGATTTTTACAAACCGAATTTTTACAAATATATGCTGATTACTTTGAAATAGATTTCTGTAATCCAAACCAAAGCGAAACTTCTTTAAAAAAAAAACTTTGCCCCACTGCCTTTACAGACTTGAAGGACGTTTGTATTTGAAATGGCAGTGCCGAGGTCCACCTGCTTTTTAAATTAAATATTCAGACTGAGTACCCTTGGTGTGTAACTTGACTGTAAGGATTCCGTTGGTGTTTTTTAATTTCATGAAGTTGAGAGTTTTGTCTAAAGAAGGAAGCTAGTCGTATAGAGTTTAAAAGTCAGTTTATGAGAAGGAAGGTAGGGGAAAGGCGTATTTACATTTATATGAGCAAATAGAGAAAGTAGTTATAAAGCATTCTGTTCCTTTTATTGACTCAAGTGAAGCACCTACCTCCGCCTTGTTCTAAAAATCCACTCCCTTCTCATCAAAGCTTTGTTTTTAAAATTAGAGGCACATTAGACTTTGAAATTTACAGGGAAGACTCTTGTCTCTTTCTATTTACATTCTTCAACAGAGCTCTCCCAAGACAAACCTTCAACCTCAATTCACCTCAGGAATTAAGGGAGGTGGGTGATTTATTTAACTCACCAAATAGAAGGGAATTTAAATTAAATGAGATTAAAAATTAATTTTACAGTAATAAGAACGAACAGGCGCTGCCAGGAGCTTTTCATTCTCTTAGGATAAAGCTCGTCGTCATGTCCTGCCCATCAAGTCCTTCTTTTTCAAAGGTCTCACCGCCCTCCACCCATACATGAGTAATGTTCGCCTCAAGTCAAGAAAAAAGTAATCGGAGACATTTTCCTTTTCTTGCAAAATCCTTTTCTTTTTCTAATCGCTTCTTTCTCCCTGTTCTCAGAGGTTTAGGTCGATACTGCGAAAGGAATGTGTCTAGCGTCGTCAAGGAAAGTGCAGCTTCCGCTATTTTTTCTTCGTCAGCGATGATGGAAATTTTTGGATTCGATAACTACCTTCATTTGAGCTCAGGACTCATCTAATTGAGCGTCTCAGGGAAAAGGTCTTTTCAAAATGTTAAAGAGTGCTCAAGTAGCATTCTTCACAAAGGGTGAATGACGAGAAAGGCACCGTAGTACAATTATGTGTGGAAAAGGTTTTTTTTTTATGCCTCTCTCGAATATCATTTATGAGCTTTACAATGGGACGTTCGATGTGTTTATAAATGATTGTTTGTTGACTCGTTTTCCTTAGTTCATAAGGAGCTTAATAAAAGGAAAAAATAAGCACTTTACTAAAAGCTAAAGCTTTGTTTTTTATTTACTTGAGGGGAAGTCAAATGGTGGTTTACACCCTGGGTGTTTTTTGGAGAAAGTTTCCTCCACTTGTGTTGGTGTAGTGTTCGAAAGGATTAAAATTTGGAGAGGTCGTTGGTCTAGAAAGTCCTGGGAGAAAGTCCTGAGGGGCGGAGGCCGTGGGTTTTGATATTAGTTGAAGAAAGTTGAAAACTATCATAAAGAAGGAGTGAGTCAAAGGAGATTTTTCTCCTTGACTGGATATGATGTATGGAGTCCCTTGGAGACAGGCGGGCGTTGAGGCAGAGGGATGTCCCTATTAGCGTCATCTTCATTCCTTCTAAAACAAATCCACTTTCTCCACCTTTAGTCCCTAAAGGGAAAATAAGATACAATTCACACGCCACTGTTTACTCTAAAAAGAAAGCCATCAGCTCACTCTCTAATTAGAATTTTTTAGAACGGGTGAAAGGAGTGGAAGAGAAGGAGTTATTAGTGAAATGGAAAAAAAAGTATGAGGTGAAAGCTGGGGTGGTGATGAGGCTTTCGCATTCATGTATAGGGGTTCCCTTTCTTGGATTTTGGTGAGAATGCTTAAGTGTGAATATATTCCTTTTCATTAAGTCCTTTTCCCTTTTGTTTTAGTTCTTGTGGGATTTCGACGAAGGAATAAGAAGAGTGAGCGAGCGTCCTAGCGACCTAGAGCTCTTTTTGAAGGAGATTTATTACCCCTCCTAGGACTGATATGTTCAGGACGCCGCGGCGGAGATGTAGTTATTGTTCTTTGAAGCTCAGAGCTACACCACTGGCTTAGGGAAATGTCGTGACGCGGAGGAATCGGAGGGTAATAATAAATGCGCAATGTCTTCCCTTCCACTTGCCTTTTTCAATTCCAAGTCTGATGTGGCCTTTGGTTGTTGACAGGACATGAATCTAAACAAAATTCTCCGAAATCTGCTGGCATGTTTGTCATCTCGAAAATACAATCTCACTCTTTGTTAATTCCCAACGTCTGCCAGTCGTTTCCATCTGAAATCAATTTTTTCGAATATGATGGGAACAAAAACTGGATGGTTCGAGTGCATGCCATTGGAATATTGTCACACGCATGAAGTGTGAATTAAAGGTTTTGACTAGGACCAGGAATTAGCAGACATGGGAACATTCCCTGGATTTGTGAAAGCACAAGAACTTTATTTTCCATCGTGTCATGTCTTTATTTTTTTTCTGGAAAGTAGCCTCCTGATATGTCTTGGATGAGGAGTGGCCAAATAAACGGCCGCTGGTGCTTGAAGATTTTTTTCGGAAGTCATTTTTGGGTAAATATTTATCTTTAAAGTATTGAGTAAACAAAGGGACGGGAGGAAAGGAGCTGAAAATATTTTCTTTTCCCTGACTTGTCAAGGGAGTACTGATGATGGTTTGCATAAGAGCCAAGAGGAAAGTCGACTTTCTTCAGAGGCAGAAGGACAGTCAAGTCTCCTGAGCCTTGGAGATAAGAACAAAATGTGAGTGAACTGGACTAGGATAGAAAGGTAGAGGAAGACCCAGTGCCTGTGAGACAAGTGGTGAAAGTAGAAAAATCATTTAAATGAATTCAATGGAGTTGACACACTCTCCATGACAGACCGGAGTGTCTCCCCCTTGATGGATCCATTCTTCCTTTCTACACACTCACAAGTCCCGCAGCTCTTGTCCACTTTTTTACGTTTTGATTCCATCTCAAAAACTAGGCTCTGTTTGCTCTTTACCGACAACGGAGAAAGTGAATGAGGCTTTCCCTCTCTGAAAGTGACATTTAAATAATAGTGGATGGATAGTTGCTCGAAAAGGGTTCACTTGAATGAATACAATTTTTGTCCATTGTTGCCCACAAACTGAGCCACTTTCCATCTGGATTGAGATACTTTTACACTCCACTCGTTGGACAATTCAAGGAGAGTCGAGCATGCTAATACATATTTCCTCTCTTTCCCCAGATACTATATCCAGACAAAGGAAGGCTTTTTACCAAAGCTACTTTCTCAGGCAGAAGGCAAGGGAAAGATAAAGAACACGAAGAGAAAGAGAGTCCTTGTTCCTTGGGATTTGCCAATTTGTGTTTCTAGACGACGACTGACAAGGGCCAACTATACGAGCCTTATTCCCAGATTCATGATTTCAAAATCACACATTTAATAGAGTCAAACGGGCAAGGGATTTCAGCCGGGGAAAATGGGGGATTTAGTGCACACACAAAAAACAAAAAAGATACTTTCTCCTTGTTAGGAGAAGGAGAGAAAGGTCAAAGGGCGCGGCTGTTTAAAGCAGCCTTTTGAGCTTGCTTTCATGCCAGTAGAGGAAAAGTTAGGATTTGGGAGTTTAAAATAGACTGGAGGGGAAAGCGGGTGAAAGCAGGATATACCATGCGGGATCTGATTTTGATTGAATAGAGCCCATAAATCAAAATATGAATTTGTAGCTAATATTTCAAGATTCAAATAGGACCACTTTGATTCCGTTCACTCTGACATATTGACCCTTAATTCACCTCTTTGAGAAATTGGTATTTCCTTTGGAATTCAAAGATGATGCGTTCTGTAAGTGAGCTTTAAAAAGGAGCATTTATTTACCCCCCACTTTGAATTTTCTATTTACATGTGTCTGAGTGAGTGGTGGAGATAGATAATCGTGATTCGTTTTATATTCCATTAAGTGGGCAAGTGGAGAAAGTTAGAGTACCATTAGAGAGTTAACTTGGCACAAATGGGATATTAATATGAACCATTAGAGATTCGACGGTTGGGCTTCAGAAAAAGCTCACTTTGTTCCCTGTCTTGGATGTTCCTGTACTGGATTGTATACATTTTCAAAATCCATATCTCAAAAAATGCTTTACTGACAAGAGTAATACGGGCGTATTGACAAATTTGACAAGAGACAGAGTCAGACAATTTGGATGCTGGTGGTGCGTAATGTATTATAGTTGCTATATGATTTTAGTCGCACGTAGATATGTAGCCTTGAGCACACGAGAATACGGGCCCTTGCTATCCCTTGATGACCCCGATGACACTGACAATGAGGCTCTTTTCTGATTGGAATTCTCTCCCCTGTTATAATTTGCAGAGTACGAGATGCGTACGTCCTCTTCTAATCATGAGGTTCTGGGACTCCCATGTTCTAAGAGACGGAGGCCATCACCTCCATTCTTGTGAGACAACAAATCATTTTTCTTCTTTCTGCCAGTAATCAATATGCGTAGTGTTGTTGGTGTTCAGTACTCCATTTTGTTTGTTCATCCCTCCTCAGTCGTCTCATTTTACTGTACTGAGTCTTTGTAGAAAGTAAATGTAGAACAGTGTAGACCTAAATAAGTAGCAGTTCCTTGTCTATGAAAATACCCGTGTCTCCCTTGTGTAGTAATTATTGTCTAATGAATCACGCAAATCCCTTGCACTGTATACACAGGGTACAAAGGCTAAGGGCCTTGTGTGTCACACTATTCGAGTGGGCACTGGGCAATGGTCAGTTGTGTGACAGCGGCCTTTCGGCTGACACTGTCCTTAGCCTTTGCACGTCTGTGCTTCTCTCTGTCTCTGATGAAAGTGACGCCGTGCCGTCTGTTTTTGCTTTCTCTCTGCTTTCTCTGTACGGCAGTGATTGCATGTCCTGTCATTCCTATTCAACTGATTCCGCACACAAGATGAAATTGACAAACAGAAAACCACGAGCAGTCTAACTTTTCTTGGAGAATTTAAATTATTTGTTTTTCCTTGCCACTGAATAGACTTTCCATTGGATTTTCCTCCCTGGCAATTCAATTAGAGACATTTCTCCATTGTCTCTCGACTCTGTTTTTTTCCGTAGTCTATTAATGAATATTCAGTAGTCTTTGACTTTTAGGTTTTTCTTGTCTCTTTCTCCTCCCTGCTCGTCTTCTGTGTACTTTATCTATTATGAATGCTGTCAGGCGACGCTTTCCTTTCTCTCTGTCTTTTGCTTGACGTTGTTAACTTTAACCCCGAATACAAAATAAAAACTTGGAATTTTTTCATTCGTCAATCTCGTCCAGGAACTCTGTTCGGTTAGGAATAAAGTATTGATCTGGCAAAAGGGTACTTAGCCATATTCTGACAAAAGAGCAGGATGAATCGATGGGAATAATTGACCAGCACGATTGATTTTCCACATTAAGTCGCTGGAGGTGAGGAGGATTCCCCTAATTCAAAATTGAAAACAATCCTCATTTCCATCGTTTAGTGTTTGAAAAATTCGAATTTAAGGCGAACCTGTATTATGGAAAATAGGAGGGATTCGGATGGAAAAGATATTCTGGCTTTTAGGTCAACGGAGATTGTCCGCGACCCTATTCCGAGTGGGTCAAACTCTTTTCCTTATATTTCTAATGAGGTTGATTGCATGGAAATTTGATTGTGCGGTTCTCTTCAGTAGCTTATATGTAAAAAGTCATCTATTTTGAGAATTGTAGCAATTTGACTAGGGTGTAGTATGTGTGGAATCCAACTCGTTTCCTCGGTACCACAGTTATTCCTTTGAGAAAATTGCATCAAAAATAGAGTATTATTTTAATTATTGGCAACCTTGTATAAGGTTGGTCAATTTAATTGCTTAATTGACGCAATTCTTGGTTAGGGAAATGCCAGAAATCCTTGAATTGTGTCTAATGAATGCCGCTGACTGTTGGGCTCCATTCTTGGCTATTCTTTGTGTAAATGATTGCAAAAACAAAAGATCCTCATGCGATTTCTTGTGTTAAAGATACTCCAGTATGGAGTTTAGCAATGCAAATGTCTGAAATTGTCTCGTAACGGTGTGCATTATAATTCAAGTAAAGCGAACACCTTGCTACATGTTTGGGGAGGAATAAGTTAATTCCTCCAAGCCGATTTCAATTGGCGGATATTATTAAATTCATTTTGCAAAGCATTATGAAATAATGGCCTACTCGACGGACTCGTCTGATGAATAATTAAACAAACTCTACCACTTTACTTTTGCCTTGTTAAAACCCTGTGGGGATTCCAGGAATGGAGATGACTTCATATGAACCGATTAATGCGATTATATCAAGGGGAGAAAAGTGATCAATCAATATATGAATATAGTGAAAGTAAAACCCAGAATAAGTGCCTTGAATAAATGCAATAGCAGGATTTGCAAGTCCGAAATCGAGGTTGCTATCTTTCTATTTTTCCGTCTCTAAAAGTTAAACCGCAGTGAATTGAAGATGGCCCTTCTTAAATTTATTTTATGACTAAAGTTTTACTGCAGGAAGATCATTGTCCCTGCCCTCTTTTCCTTTTGTGATGTTGATGTTTATTGGAATGGTGAAAGTCTTAATTGTCAATTTGACTTTCTCTCCCGCATGCTGCAACTTTCTATTGTGCATTCATCAGGAATGGAGACATTGCACTCGGAAATAACAAAGGTTGTCAAGTCCAAGTGACCAGATGAGCCATTGTTCAATTTCCACCGTGACGGGTACACAAAATACTCCAATGATTTTGAAAGAATTAACAAAGGAGGGGTTTCCTTTTGTTTAATTTACGAGGAAACGTGAGTGTCCAAGACGTTCCTTTCTAAAATATCTTCCGTGCTAAATCCTAATTAAGGAAGGAGTGCATTGTTTTCTGATCCTGGGTAAAAGGTCGTTACCTTTCAGATGACCTATTCCCGCAGTTCCTAGGACTTTCCTTTTCCAGAGATTTCCAGAGTGGTAGGCGTGAGGGTTTCTTTCCCGTCCATTCCCTTCTAATGTGAGTCTAATGTTAAGAAATTCAATTGAAGTAGTGAAGCGACTTGACTGAGGCTCAACATGACTCCAAGGGAAAACATGAAAATAAAAAAGGAAGGAAAAGGTTTCCTACGTTTGTACATAAGGCTGAGTTAGACATTTTCCGCCGGCGTGACTACAGTGGAAGAGGGAAGTTATAAGTTAGTGAATGGAATCCGAGGCAGTTGTTCGAGGGCAAGGGAAAGCACGAGTTTCCCATTTGGATTGATTGTGGAAGACATCAGTTTCCCATCAGTGTCTTGTAGCCGATACAGAGACAGACGATGGGATGTAGATGAGGACTCTGTCCTACTATTAAAGTGCTACGGATTATGATTAGACAACCGCACAGAGACACTGCTCTCCAAGTCCATGTCAGATCATCGTATGTGAATCAAGGACGAGGGATTCAGTCCCCGGAATTATGATTGTATGCTCCGAGTGTTACTGCGGGGCTGGGATGACTTTATCAGAGAGACACAAGTCATACAAGGCCTTGTTATTCCCGGTCATTATGCTAACGTCACATGTGTTACGACGACATTTCTACTTTGTTCCAAAACCAGCCTTGTCATATCGAAGAAATGATTAGGCGAGGGACGCCCGGCACTGACAAAGAAAGAGAGAGAAAGCGGAAAGACTTTTCACAAAAGTTAAACGTCGTCGACATTTCCGGGATGATGAGAAGGTTTCTGGAGGGTAGTGTGACATAGATTTTAGAATTCTTAATCGTATGGCATATGTTTGGAGGAGCGTGGAAGGAGAAGAAGGAAAGGTTATAGAGTGTCCTTACATGAATTAACTGAGGACCTAAGCTATGGGAGTTCCACGAGAGTTGACAAATGGGTGAGGATTCGAATGGGACCAAATCGTAAATCTTAGACTCGGAATCCAAGGGAGTGTCCCCGGCTGAGGAAGGGAGTGAAATAAGTTTTAATTCCTTTTGAAATAGGATTTAACTTGAGAGTATGTTATCTTGGAATTTGTTGTTTGTAGAGCAATCAGCATTGAGAATAACAGCAAGGGAAAGAGCTCATAAATTCCTTGCTGTAGAGACTCTAGGTAGTAGTGTTTAACGGGGTAAAAAGTTAACAAAAGCAAGAGAGAGGATTGGCAAAAGAGAAAGTCCTTGTAGAGAAAGCATGGCCTGAAAAGGCAGGCTAGGGCTGGGAAAGTGAGAAAATGTCAAAGTCCAGAGTAGTCCCTTTCCTTTGTCCTGAGCTCCAGAACAAGAATTGGATTCGCCAGAAAAACTGTTGGGAAATTTCACACCTGATTCTAATTCTTTTCTAAAAGACAGAGGAAGATACATGGAGGCGTCCTTTGCTCTTCCATCTCTGAACTTTCCCTTTTGTAGATGTTCTTTTATCTCTCCTCTGCTCCCTTTGAAGAAAACTAAATCTTGACTTGAGACAATTATGACTCTGTCCAGTCATCCCTTTATCACCAGTTTGGATTTTGCTTTACAGCTTTTATGAAATAGGCAACATAGTAAAGGATCCTTGCAACAGCCAGGGTTTGTTTAACCTTCTTTTGTTTTCAATTTCAGCATGCAAGAGGAAGGAAGACACGCAGCAGCAAGTGCCAGCAGAACATCAGGCTTCTCCCAAGAAACCACGTTTGGTTTTCACAGATCTCCAACGCCGTACGCTTCAGGCTATTTTTAAAGTAAGATTTTTTTTCTGGATTTGAATAATGTGTTTGAAACACGTAAGCTGTAATTGTGTATTTTTGTCATATAGGAAACAAAGCGACCTTCGAAGGAGATGCAGGTTACCATTGCACGGCAACTCGGTCTCGAGCCAACCACGGTGGGGAATTTCTTTATGAACGCACGGCGACGATCCATGGACAAATGGAAGGAAGAGAGCGAAACCACAAAGTCCCAAGCCACTGCTGGATCCAATGGAAATGGCGGTGGAAATCAGATAGGTAATTCCGGGACACAAGCACAAGTCCAGACCCCCGTGTCTTCTGGACAGCAACTAAGTCACCAAGGCCAAACAGTCCATGTCGTCACCGTGCATCATACAGGACTCTCCAATCAACAAGTTCAAAATGATGGGTCTTCACACCTCCACTCGTCGGAAGCAGTGTGACACCCATCCAATCACCGTCGTCAACCCATCGCACTCGTATCCTCAAGTAGCCTTGGTCTAAATAATCTAATAATTCAGAAAGTGTGTTCTCGAGAATTAATCAACAAATCCTTCATTCCTTCTCTCAAGAAGGAAAATATCCGGGTTGATTTGTAGGGGGATGACCCAGTCGTCAATTCCAATGGAGACAAGAAATTCGTCCACATCATTATCAAGCTTCTTATTCCAACCAACTAATGCAGCCATTCCTTTTGTTATCATTCAGTTCGTATATTTGTGATTTTAATTTAATTTGTGATTTTAAGGCAGCAGTCAAAAACCATTCCAAATCAACGTTTTCTAGTCCTTGTGTTTTGAGTCATTCCTTTTTTATTTTTATACTTTTTGTAGAAAATCGAATAAGCATTTATATCCCAGGCTATTCATTCCACACGTTGGAAACGATTAATTCTAGTCGAACTGAGACCTAAATGGGAGCAAGGAATGTTGCTAATATTTATATTTTATTCGAGCTTTCCCGACTTTATTTACCTAGTCATTATCCGAGTCGAAAAACGAAAATTCAAGTCACTTTTGTTCCTTTTATTTATTTTATCCTACATTCCTAAAGCATCTCAGCTTCGAAAATGCCGCAATATTTACTAGTTTAACTTATAATTTTAGACGAATCTCTAATTGTTCTGGCAGACTACGGGCATCAACACTCAAATTCCATTGCGCCTCTCCGACTAAGCAATACGTGCAGACTAACCCAGATCCCCAATGACAAAAATGATTAATGGCTGCCCAGTCCCTTATTTACATTTTATATTATATGAAATGCCCCGGGGCAGGCGCAGCAAAGAGAGCGGAAAGCGTACCTTGTCTTTTTTAAAGACGATATTTTGTTTTTAGAAACCCAGTCTTTTTGAACAGAAAATCGCTCACTTCAGATATGCACACAAGACGTCAATTTTTAGAAGCCAACCATGAAAGCTGTATTCCAAAGTTTAAGAATATTTAATAATTAATTTAATTAAGGAGCTAGTGACAAGCAAAGGAATTTTTCTAACTCTCTACTTTAACTCGAAAAAAGATGATTTCTTAAGGTGACATTTTCTCGTTTCGAACGTCATCATCATCATCATGTTTCTTCTTTTAATTTCGTTTTTATTTCAAAGGGCCCCCTTCCCTTGTACATAAAAGAAATCTTATTTTAGACGTGTGTGGATGTGGCCGTAGGTCTTTTAGAAAATTTTGAACAACTCGCCTTTCCTTAAATACCAAATAACTTCTCTCCATAAATTAGGCAAAGACAACTAAAAACAATATTTTTTGATTAGATATTATGGTAATGACAAACTTTCTCTCGAAAGATTTTTTTAGAAAGAGAATGATTGGGTGTTTTTGCAATTTTAACGCACGAATGACCCTAACAGTCTTGTGCGGCCATTGCGCTACCTTGCAAATTGCAACTGCTCCATTTAAATATCAATTCATTTTTTTTTTAAAAAAAACGCAGTCACCCTCCTCTTGTGCTTTCTCTATTTTATGTTTAAAACAAAATGACAATACCGTACAAGTATCTAAAGATGCAGACGCGTTTAATTTCCATTAACTTTTATGGCGATGAGATTTTTAATTTAATCCCAAGTGCACTCTACATGCTAATTTAGCTCGCGAAATTCTGTATATCCTTTCGCAAAGTTTTCTTTGAATTCCTTTTTGCCCTTGACGTCGCTTGAGTCTTTGAGTCGCGAATGAATGTGTGTAACTGCACCTTTGCAATAATTAAAAGTTAGCAAAAAGTGCTATAAACAAATTAGGAGGTGGTCCCAACTGCTTGAATAATGATTGTTTTTTAGTTTTAACTTTATATTTTAATACACATATCAAATCAAGATCTCTGGTTCTTCCTTATTCATAAGAACAGGTTTGGGTCGTCACTCCGCAAATATTGCAATTATAACTATAATTTCATCCAATTTTCCAAACAAAAATGAACCCCTTGTTTTTCGTATAAAAATGTCACAAAATTAATTTATAATTTTAATGTTTCTAATCTAAAGATACGGCGGTTGTATCTTTCGATGAATTTTACTAAATCCTTTGACTCCTGATTTCTGAAACAAGTTGTCACAAACCCGGATTTCAATTGTGCTTTGTTAAACGTGATTGCTTTAACATTGATAATAGTATTTACTAATTGCTGGGAAGGAGTGGGAGGACGAGTGGGCTAAGCAATGGGAGACAAAGAATCAATAATAAATGGAGCATAATAATTAGGTTTATGGAATCGGTGAATTGTTGCATATAATGAACTTCATTTGATCTATCTCTATTGTCATTAGTTAATCAAGTTTCTTCATGATTTAATGGAATTCTGTAAACTACGTCTAAGGGATCCTTTTCGTACACAGAAACTAGTCAATATCGAACAAAGAATTGTCTACTCCTGCGTTATTAATATACGGGAGAGGTTAACTTTTAAATAGGTTTAGATACAACGGTAATTACAAGCTAAAATGAATTCAAATTAATGAATAAATCACTTATTAAAAACAATGAATTGCAAAGACCTAAAAAACCAGGAATCATGGTCCTTGACACTCCTCTGCTCTGTCTATGTCCCGCATAAAGCGCAACAGAAATGCGCGCGAGCCTGTAAGCGCAAGCAATACGCAACCTGTCGTCAGTTCTTTTATCTGGAAGGTAAGGGTAAGGGCCCCCAAACTCTTAAAGCGCGCTTGAGTATTGCGCCGCCAACAGCAGTCGCTAGGCATAAAATCACTTTTTCCTTGAGCAAGCTTATTATTTAATTTATTAAAGTATATTTTGTTCCAAACATGCATCGCTTCAACGCAAATACCGTGCTTCCACCCAAAAGTAGAAAGTCAAAACCTTTTCGCCAGAAAAACCCCTGGCCTCCCATTGGTGCCTTATGGGGGGGCCTTAGGGGCCTCTGTTCAGTGGTTAACCAATTACTT
Organism: Pseudachorutes palmiensis; assembly: GCA_009869845.1. Classification (NCBI taxonomy): domain Eukaryota; kingdom Metazoa; phylum Arthropoda; class Collembola; order Poduromorpha; family Neanuridae; genus Pseudachorutes; species Pseudachorutes palmiensis. Next base: position 71,120 of record VNWY01000020.1, on the reverse strand, counting down.
TTGGGTGGCCCGCACGGTAGCAACCGCATGGTTTCGGTTGACCTTTTGATTCCGGGGACTATGGACATGACTTTAGTCGATTTTCAGTTGTGCTTATGTCGTCCATTGAAAAAATGTCAGGGCAAAATACCCGGCTTGTTCGATTCCGACATGATACCGGGACATTTTTGGAATTGAGTTGGGAATTGAAGCATTTTTCCAGTAGCTCAGAAATGACTTTAAATACACATAGACCAAAAATAAACGTTCATTGATGCCCTCTCACAGTCCACACCAGAAACAATTTAATTAGTAATTAACTAGAAAGTTATTTCATCTATAAAAAAAAAGCGTCGCAGAATGCTTCATTTGATGGCAAATCACAGCGGGAACGAGGAGGTCGAAAATAAGGTGAATTTTGCGTGTACGCGTGCGGTGGACGTGGAATGACAAATAAATAATGGAAAGGCGAAAGGCCGAAAGGAGTCTCTTTTTCCTTTCACGATTGTTTTAATTTCTTGAGCTCTTTGACCTTTGAACTCTCGCGTTGTCATTCCACTGTCTGTTCGTAATCAGTCTGTATCTGCGTCCAATCGGAAAGGTCTTGACTACTGCCAGTGACACAGAAGGTTTCCTTTCTTGATTAAAACAAATCAGGTAAGTCCAGGTTCAGTACCAGTAGACGGTTGACATCTTTTACTATGCTTAGATTGAATGACTCCTAGTTGCCCCTTGAGCCTTAATTTGGTTTATCTTTCAGCCACAGAACCCATGTCATCACCAGCATAATACTGTTTGAATTTGACCTTTACCATACGACCTATACCATGGAGATCAACCAACCCACCCCTTTGGTCAGCAATGAGCTCCAAGGGACCGGATTTGTGACAGTATTTGAAAGTTGCTTACCAAGAGGAGTAATCGACGGGATCTACTTTTTCAAGGTATGATTTATGCTTAAGTCACTCATTTTTATCACCTGACTCTAATAATGATTTGTTATATTGATTTGCAGAAGGATATCGCTCCGACTGGAACAAAGTTGGGATCAAAGGTTGACTTTTCAGCGTGTCTGGATGAGTATTCGGAATGGAAAGTTACCTCTATAGAGCTCAGTGTGTCAGATGAAGCAAAAGCAAAGCACGAGCGTCGGAAAACGGTAACAATTATGGGGTGTGTAATAGAGATTGACAAGAAGTCTGCCCTGGTGAAGTACGGGAAGAGTGTGGATGATGATGTCCAGATTGTTCCTGTGCAGTATTTGCCGAAAGACTACACAGTCTGGAAGGGTAATGGGAACACATTACAAAGGGTATGATTTTGTAGCTCTTGACGAATAAGTGTTTTACTATCAATTTTAGGGGATTACTTGCGAGTAAAGGTTGAAGTGGATGATCCTGACGATGAGAATTCATTTGGGAAGATCATTTCGGTGGAACCTTCGATCCGGAAAACTGTAATTGAAGAAGTTGTCATCGTGCAGAAAATACAATGCATCGGTGGCAGCATTTATTATGATAAATCTGTGTGTGCCAAGGGCTTTGATCCAAAACCTACTACCTGTGTCCTTGTTGAAGCTGTTGAGTCGTGCCAATCAAAATTTCATTGGAGAGCAATATCAGTTCGGCCTTCTAATATCAAAAGCTACGCCGCTCCCCAGACAGAGTAATTTATACGGGATACTTTGTATTAAAGGCGGCTTAATTTTCCTTGTCCGTTGTATTGTAGGTCGGAAACGTGGCTTAGTCAGGAATATAGCAGTGGGTCATTTGCGGAACTTCTTCGTAGCAAGATGGGTGTCAAAATTCTGCCTGAGAAATGGGTTGCTTTCTTGGATGTAAATATTGGATCCTCTGTTACCCGGTCTGTGGAAATTCAAAACTTGTCTCGGAATGCAGTAACACTGGAAGACGTAAGCGTCAAAGGGGATCAATCCGTTTGCAACTTTGATGTGGTGAAGGACGGTAAAGGTGATGGGCCAACAACAATACAACCCGACTCTGTCCACGTTGTACAAGTAAGATAAGGCAATTTATATTTATACTTCACAAGTTGTCCATCGTCCACATTGCCTATTTTAACTGTAGATCTCTTGTGTCCCTGCGATGCTCGGAAGCACACGTGAAATGATCATATTCAACTTTGGAGAATTTCAAATTGGGAGATATTTAACCGTAACCGGGTGTTCACCAGAGACTGCAATTGTAGATGGACTCAATGCACAAAATTCACGTCAGACCTGGAAGCGTATCATTCCTAGTGACGATAGGCTGAAACAAATTGTCGAAAACGTTGATCGGCCAGTTGTCCGTGGGGCCCAGCCAATTAGAGCCCCTTTCTTCACGCAGAGTCGTATGCAGCAAAACTTTGTGCCTAAATACTTGTGGAAGATTGTCAATGATCGGGATGAAAGGGAACTCCTCAGACTTCATCCAGGAGTTGGCGAAAGACTGAGGATTCAAAGTTATTCGGTAATTTTTGGACAATTCCCTTGCCGATGATAATATAATTGCTCTTAAAATTGCTTTCAATTTTATGTATAAAGGACAAGTTTCGTACCGCCTTGTGGCTTGAGGAAGTAGAGAACGAAATAATTCGACGGCAGTATGACATGTACAGCGTTATTCTACGATATGTTGGACCCAAACAGGCGTTTGATGTCCCAGGATTGAGAGATATCAATCCTCCCATTCTCTGTGGAGATAGGGTCACGGTCATTGACAGCGCTGATCAAGCAGGTGACATATTCAAATCAAATCAAAATCAACTGATTTTGAAGCAGCTAAATTGTCAAATATTTCACAGGAACGAAAAACGACGCTTATGTTTTCGAGATTCGTGGGGAAACCATTCATATCAAGTTAAGTGAGAAGTTCCTCCAGAATTACAAGAAGTCTCCTGTAACCATTCAGTTCCATCAAGGACGAGGAACATATAAGCGGGCCCATCACGCCATTGAATTAGCTGTCCGTCACTTGGGAGAAGACTGGCTTTTCCCACCAGAAGACATCAAGTGTAAACCACCGAGAATTGTTTATTTGGAAGTCGAGGAGAGGCTTACCACAAACCAACACAATGAATCTGTAAGTCTTCTTTTGACAAGATTTGGACATAAGCTTGAAATTAATCTTTTCTTTTTATATAAATAACAGGATGAAAATGCCATAGTGGCTTCAACATCGAATCTCAATCTATTAGAAAATGGGAATCAATCTGCCCGTGGCTCCGCAAAAGCTGATGGGGACATTAAACGCATCAATGACAGAAGACTGCCAAGTTTGCCGGGTCCGTTTCTTAGTGACACGAAAGGCCCTTCTGGAGAAGAAATGAAATTGACTTGGTTCAATAAAGCTCTCAATGAAGAACAGAGGAACGCCGTTCGACGTATTCTTCGTGGTCAAGGCCGTCCATTACCTTATGTAAGGCATTGCCAAGAAGCATTTCAAGGCCCCGGGTTTACAAATTCAAACGATTTTTTTAATCTGCAGATCGTGTTCGGACCACCCGGCACTGGGAAAACTGTGACCGTTGTCGAAGCAATTCTGCAGGTTAACAAATTGGACAAAAATTCTAGGTATGAAGGAAATATTTTTAAAATAATTTTTAAGTCTGAGTTTGTCATTCCATGTTATTCACGTAATCAATTTTTCTTTGGTTTTTTAGGATTTTGGTAGTCACACCTTCCAACTCAGCAGCCGATTTGATTACAGCACATTTGATTGCTTCCAATCTATTTGGCATCGGAGATTTCATTCGATTTGTTGGATTTATTCGAGCCGATGGTCAAATACCTGAAAGTATTGCAGACTACTGCAAGGATGGAGAGTTCCTGGACATGGTTGCCCGATATCGTCTCATTGTCTCTACCTGTACGAATGCTGGCCAGTTTTTCCAGCTAGGACTTGACACTGGACACTTTACACACGTGTTCATTGATGAGGCCGGTTACTGTACTGAACCGGAGGCATTGATTGGTGCTTCCCTTGTGGCATTGGCCAAATCTGGACAGGTTAGGAGTATTTTAGTTTTAATCATTGTTTTAATGTGAGTTGTAAGAACATTTAATTAACTATTTCAGATCATTTTAGCTGGCGATCCTAAACAGCTTGGCCCTGTCCTTATGAGTGATGTCGCTGTGAAGGCCGGCCTCTCCTTGTCCCTGCTGGAACGATTCATGAGTCTTCCTTTGTATTCTCGAAATGAACAAAAGTTTCCGGTGGATAAGTACAACCCAGTTGTCCTCACCAAGCTCGTGAAGAACTATCGGGCTCATCCAACCCTGCTCAAATTGCCATCCCGATTGTTCTATGACGACGAATTGGAATCAGCTGCAGCCGAGGAATCCGTGAATCTCTCGAATTCCTTGGATTTCTTGAGACACCGTGGCACTCCATTGCTGTTCCATGGGATTGTCGGAAAATGTGTAAGGGATCCTGATTCCCCGAGTAGCTACAATACTGCCGAAGTCATGCAAGTAGTGGATTATGTCAGAGTCTTCCTATCGAACGGCGTCAGTAAGAAGGACATTGGAATCATCACTCCATATCGGAAACAAGTGAGGACACAATCAGGCTGTTGGGGACAACAATAATTTAACATTGTATTCTGATTTTTCAGGTTGAAAAATTGAGGACAGCTCTCGAACTTGGCCTTTTGACCGATGATATCCCGAAAGTTGGCTCTGTAGAAGAATTCCAAGGAGGGGAACGTCTTGTCATGATCATGTCCCTCGTCCGCTCTGCAAGGGAAAACGACGCCCAGGCTGATCCGGAACAATTCTCGTTCGTGTTCTCACCAAAACGATTCAACGTCGCCATCACTCGGGCTAAGGCGGTGCTCGTTGTGGTTGGCAACCCTCATGTTCTCATCTTCGACGAAAACTGGCTCGCCTTTTTGAAGTACTGTATGGAAATCGGTTCCTACACTGGAGTTAATTTGCCAGACTCACTGGGAACGCCGAATCAAACAGTCAATAATTTTTGGGCAGCAAGGGCAGGCTGGGTACAAGATCCGATTGATGACTGGTGAAATCATGGGCTGCCTGGAGAAGTTACTGGAGAAGTTACCATCATTGTTACATTTTGTTACGCGTCTTTGTACAGTTTGCAGGTACCGCTTAGTTTTAGAATAGCTAGAGCCAGACTCAGCTAAATATTTTTGTTGAGGTGCCTATACTGAAATGAACTTTAATCCACTCCAGTGCTGACGTGTACAATTAAATGAATTAAAAATGTAATTCTCTTCGGAAAAAATATCGGAGTACCTAATGTTTTGATTGAGAATTCTTTGCTCCTCCCTCGCTCACTTCCCGCTCTCTCACACGACGAAGACAAGGTGACCTTTGAATGACATTGACCTTGCTGTGACTACGAGTGACTAGCTTATCATCTGGTGAGTAGGATTGTCCTCATTGTTTTACTAATTGGCACTAATTGAATTAAAATTGTGTATTACAGTTGGAAAAGCATGGATAAGGATATGTTCCTGAAACGGCCTATTGGTGGGGTTTTAATTGACATTTCTGGTGTATTGAAGAATGGGGATGACCCCATTGCTGGCTCAGTTGAGGCGATGACCTTGTAAGAAACAACACCATAACGTTGTTAATGAACATTTTGTATATATTCATAATTGGTTTCTGTTTTTGGCCCATAACAGGCTGCAAGACACCGTGGGAATTCCATACCGACTGGTTACCAATGAGACCCAATGCTCTATACGAGTGCTCCAGCATAAGCTGGCTGAAATTGGGTTCCGCGTACCTGTTGAATACATCGTCGCTCCTGCGCCGCTTTTGGCAAAACGCTTAAAGCAGGAAGGACTCCGTCCCCTTCTTCTGGTCCATCCTGATGTAATGTCAACTTTATCGTAGAAACATGATCGATTTGGTCCTCCAAATCTACTCTACATTATATTGTACCTTCTTTATTTTAGCTGAAAGAAGACTTTGCAGGGATTGACCAAACGGAGCCAAACTGTGTTGTAATAGGGGACGCCGCAGAGCATTTTTCTTATGGGGATCTGAATCAAGCATTCCAGTTGCTCATGGAGGCCAAGTCATGTCAGTTCTTTACCATGGGAAAAGGGAAGTACTACAAAGACGGAAGTGGGGCGTTGATGTTGGATCTAGGAGCATTCACGGCCGGACTAGAATTCTCCACTGGAAGAACAGCAGAGATATTTGGAAAGCCTTCTGCAGCATTTTACAATTATGCACTTAAAGAACTTGGTCTCTCAGCCAATGAGGTTGGCTCAAGACTTACAATGATTCCAGAATTTCTTGCCTTTAAGAATGATTGTTTTCATATAGGTAATCATGATTGGTGATGATATTGAAGGAGATGTAGGCGGTTCTCAAGCCGTTGGAATCCGTGGAGTTCTCGTCCAGACTGGGAAGTCAAAAATAGCTGACCTCAAGGAAGGCGGTGTCGTGCCTTCTGGAATTGTAAATCGATTTAGCGATGCTATTTTTTCCATCTGCAGCTTAGCACAAGAATTGCCGAAAGGTGTCAACCAAAATATCTGATAATAGTGAATTAGTTAAGCTACAATTTATTTTCGGATTGCTCCTAAACGGTACATTTCTAAGACCTCGTGATAATACAATAACCATTACTCCTGCTTTGGCTCTTTCCATTTAAATATAATTGCTAACTCTCTGATCAACGCAGTAAAACGATGTGGCCACATGTTTTTGCTCAGTTGGTACAACAGGAACCAATCCCCTGGTGTAAGCCTGCTCATAATCGTTTCGATGGCTTCGAATTTTGGATTGTCCTTCATAGGAAGTCGGTGTACTTGACCAGCATATCTTGGATCATTTCTTAGTTCAGGATGTCTGCAGAAATTCAAGACTTTCTTCACGAGCAGAATGGTTCTAAGCCTGTTGGAGAAGAGTGTGGCCAGACACCAAATGATCCCGAGTCCGCTAATCACGGCGAGAATGATGTACCAAAACCACAGGAAAACGAACGTTTTCTCATTGAAAATATTCAAAGGAAGGACGCAGAGGCCGTCATATTTCACAATTGATCCAGATGGTCCGTACTTCCAGAAAACACATTTGGAGACTTTTGGGAAAATGGCGTCCATAGGGTCGTATCGATCGGAATCTTGATTGACAAACTCTAGTACGCGTGTCCCATAAGTGGTGAACTCATTCCCAAGGAATTTGTCCATGAAAAAGATTTGAGCGATGACATTGACCAAGTTGAGGACTTCGCAGAGGATGTAAACTCTGAAATAGAAATTATTGTTTGACTTATTTTTCGACAGGAAGCTGGTGATATGCGTGAGTTTCAGTTCCTCTGCCGTTGTCTTCTGTTTCTCCACCAAGAGCATTTGGATCCTTCCATTTTCAAAGGTTTGCCATAAGTAGTGTGGGATGAAGAAGAGGACCGCTTGAAACACAAGAAAGAACACGACCCATTGATAATATTTATGGAATTTGACCGGATCGTTGTCGCCTCGCGGACTTCCAACGCCAGGTCCAATCACATCCCTCCCTACTTCGTCTGCTCCTCGTTCTGGAAGAGTATAGGTGGACTGGATCCAGCAGTATGTGTTCATTACTTTTTCATCAAGGTTCGGGTCCGCGGTACATTGAATCGCCTTCCCTGACATTTGGAACGTCGACAAAAGTGCCAGGACGCAGAGAATCACCACAGTAAAGGGATAATGGGCGCGGAAGGACTTGATCGTAATCACTGGATTCTTTCTCCCTGACCCTTCGAACACATTTGTCGCCACGGATCCGACGTCGGATATAAAATCTTTCATCTTCCTCTTTTCTTTGACCTGGCAAAACTAGAGGCTATTTACTGCTATAACGAAGCACTCTAAAAATTGAAATCCTGCATCATCGTCCAGTGTGATGTCGCATTGCCGGAATGGAATCATATCGCCAAACTTTTATCACGAAAAAGCAAGTAATCTTCGTGTTAAGTCAATATAGAATTGTGTTACTGGTGATTAACGCTATGCGCTGAAAAGCAAGTGTAAAAAGCAGCATTCTTCAACTGGTCCAGGTCACAGGCATAGTGTGTGGCATCAACCGCAAAAAAGCTTCCATTTGGAAAAAGGTGTCATGTCTGCATTGCATGAATTAGATTACTAAACAAATATTAATCACAACTAAACTTTCATCCCGGTACTGGACATCATGTTATCAACCTGGCCTTCTAAAATTGCTAAATTTGAAATAAATACTGTCCAGTACTTGAGCACCTCGTCATCCTAGAAATAAGCAAAAGGAGTCCAACGATAGGCGGAGCTTGAAATCAATGACGCAGCTTCCATTCATTCCACGATAAATGACGCTAAAATAATGATTAATTTGCATAATAATTCATCACTTGGATTCACCACAATTAACTTTTTAGTTTGCCAGTTGTATAAAACTTCAAGGAAGGTCCCTTTGTCTCCATTTTAGTGGCATGCCCTTAGGGTTCCCTTAGCTCTATCCGGTGGTAAAATGAAGCAAGTGGCATCCTTATAAAATGGGATTGTTAATTGCTAATAAGTTCAAGGTGGGACAGTTTTTAATCAATTAAAAAGTTGATTGTTGTCAAATTCCTGTGTAGCGTAGAGCCAAGCATTCTCCTTTCCTCATGCCACTCACAGACGCCAAGAGCTCCGCATTCCAAAAAAAGATTTCTGCGTAGTCCTCTAATTCTCCAGAAGAAACAATTTACTCATCACATCAAGGAAGTAATTAGCCACATAGGTAAGTCACCCAGGTCACGCATGTCACTGTCCAGGTCATGGTCCTCTTTTTTGCCAAGGAGCGAATGAATCATCATAAGATGTGTGTCGTGTGTACGTGTATTTGTGATTTGTTATTGGATAACATGCTCAATTAACAAGTTTTTACTTGGAATCAACAATGTACTAATCTACCACTTCTAATCTACGTGTTTGGAATTACCCAGGAGCAAGGATCGAAGGTCATCTCGGTTTCCAGTACCAGTCCAAATTAAAGAGTTGGACTTGCATCAGCTGTCTCCATCCGCCTCTTCTAATCGTCATCAACCATACCATGGACACCAGGCAGACACTACAAGTCACGTAACGGGACAGATTAACTTCAGGTTCAAACGCCCTTGGTCTGGGGATACCTTTAGTCACAAGCTCCGGTCGGAATGAGCTGGACAGGAGGTGAGACATCAATCATTTACAAACAAGACATTAATTACTGCCGTCTGCGTTCTTCAGAGAATACGGAATGAATGGTCTTGTAGAGACAGATAAATGCAGAAATGAAGCTAACTGCGGATTCGGGTTTTAGGATTTTTATTTGGTTTGATCATGGTGCTGGTTCATGATTTGGTGCTTTTGACTTTTGGAAGCGACAAGGTCCATGAGAAGGTTTGCAATTGTTAAATTAAAGCGAGGACGTGTGCCATCACTGAGAAGAGCTTTATACAACATGGAGTAACCAAGTGTGTATAGCAATCACACTGCGAAAGCATGAAGCATTGTTAATTCAGCTTTTACGAGTCATTTCGGTCATATGTCAAAACCCGAAAAACCTGCCGAGCAAACTGGGAATCAGATAGAGTAGTTACAAGTTTCACAGACTGGTTGTATGGACTTGGGACATGAGCATGTTGCATTGTTCATTGTCTAAGAGGGTGCTTAAACTTAGACAACTGGATTTGTGAAGCTGAATTGAACGTCGCCTAAAGGTCACACCTTTAACAGCACGTGTTCCCAATCCGCCTACTAACCGTATCTAATTTCCTGTGGAGATGCTCTCTATGATGTGTCCCGATAGCAGAATCTTAAGGCCACTTCAATAAATAAGAATAGTCTTTGACTGTCGATTTATTAAAGTTCAATCCCGGATCATCAATTGTATGTGGCAAACACTCCCCATTGCCACTAACTGCTGAAACCAATTCTCATTGAGACTCTGACAGACCGAGGAGGAGGATCAGAAATTAAGACCCAATTTTAGTCGTATGGGTTTAAGTTAATTGACTTTTTTTCTTGGTTTGTTACAGGCAAATCTTGATAGGAAGTCAGTCTCAATCACACGGTTACTTCAACTCAACCTCCTGCTGGAAGTCCACCACACTCACATTACTGCTAACATTCTCAGATGGAAACAGAAACAGAAATGAAACAATCGTCCTCGCCCCCTGAATACACGCCCAGTAGCAGCGAGCGTCAAGCAGAGAGCTCTGAATTTGGTTTAGAAAATCATAGCAGCAGATCCAACAGTCCTGTTGACACAAGTGACGGGTAAGTGTTTTCATGTTTCTCTAGATGATGAATGGAAACATTGGATTTTTATTCTTGTAGATCTTCCAGGAATGCAAAGGTAGATTCGAAAGTTTGTGGAGTATGTGGTGACAAGGCACTCGGGAATAATTTCAATGCAATTACTTGCGAATCTTGCAAAGCCTTCTTCAGACGAAATGCTCTAAAACCAAAAGTTAGTGTTCTTGTCATGCCATAAAAAGTATAATAGCTGATTGTAATTATTTCTTCTAGGAATTCACTTGCCCGTTCAATGACAGTTGCAAAGTGGACTCCATCACACGTCGTTTCTGTCAAAAATGTCGATTGAAGAAATGTTTTGATATCGGAATGAAAAAGGAGTGGATCATGACAGATGAAGAAAAGAAATTGAAGAAGAGAAAGATTGAACAGAACCGTGTAAAGAGGCACAGTTCAGATGTGCCGAGTGATCCTCCTCCTCCCAAGTCTTTCCGTGCTCTTGATCAAGACGCCCCAGGTGAGGGTCATTCCAGAAGAACGCCTAGTCGATCACAGCATTCACCACCAGATCCAACACTTCCGCAGCAATTAGGGAAGTCACCCACAATGCCTCATACCCAATCTGGGGCTGATAGTACAACTTACGAGCATATGACTGGTGACGATGAATTCCCTGTATTGAATTCAACATCAAGCATAGATCACTCACCGTCTTCATCGAATTCCTCCTCTGACATGAACGTGGCTTACACGGCTCCAGCATCGGGTCTAATGACGCCTCTTCACATGTCACAAATCGAAGCAGCTCAACTTCTGAACAAGTCCAGTACAACTAGTCACAATAACGCGCAGCCGTTGGGTCGCCAGATGGGAAGTGAAGGCCAGATAGGAAGTGGTTCCATTAGCCCCATGCTAAATCAGCGCCCATCCTTCCAGCCCATGAGTTGGCCAGAAGAGGCGTCAACCCACATGCAGCAGCGAAACTACTCAGCTGGCGTATCATCACCCATAATGTACGATAATCGAGATGACTTGCATCGTGCAACTGACCTCTCTCAGTCAGCTGTCATGGGGCAAAGCAAGTCTATGCATTGTAAGTTTCAACGCAATCAATTTTCAACCGTAATTTGTAGCAAGTATCCATATGGATTTTAGACTCTTCCCAACTTGAAGGTCAAATGGTCAAATCAAATGAGATGCCCCCGCCTCATTGTTATCAAATGCCCTTGCTTTCATCTCTTATGCGACCAGGAGAACCGGAATCTCCTCCAGGTAAAGTAAAGAAAACTTGTTGTTGACTTTTAACAATAATTTCTCTTTCATTTCCAGAATGCAATTCAACCACGATTGGAATAGGGAATCAATTTCAACAGCAACGCATGAGCTTTGGGTATGGACTTCCTTATGGTCACGATCAAATGCAACAAGAGACTTGTCTTCCTCTCGAGCAGCCCCAAATGGCACAGAATCGACCTCTACCCCCTAACATTTACTCCTGCCATACTACGGATGCCTACCGGCAGCAGGAAGTGGACTATGATGTCCCACCACTTCCACTTAATAATATGGATTCTGTCGTCAGTGTTGCTATCAGAGCAGAATTTAACTCTTTTGGGATTCTTTGCAAGCCGCAGGACTCACTGTCCAAGGAACTGAATGCGGCAGAGATTGGAAAACTTCAAGAGCTTCTAATGGCATGTGAGGCATTAGGAGATCCCGTTGACCAGGAAGGGCCAATTAAACTTTCCGTAACCACAAAAACAAAACAGCTTTCATCTTGAATGTCAACTGAATGGAGAATGTTTTTTTTTTGAAATAGAAAACGTCTGATCCGACTCTGCTCAACGTAATCAACCTGACTGACATTGCAATTCGGCGCTTGATTAAAATGTCGAAGAAGATTTCCGGCTTTAAGAACATGTGCCAGGAGGATCAAATAGCTCTCCTTAAAGGTGGATGCACGGAAATGATGATCCTTCGAAGTGGTATGATCCACTGTTCTTAAGTTTATTATGCCTTTTCAAGTTCACTCATTTTTATACCCACAGTTGTCACCTATGACCCGGACAGAGATTCTTGGAACGTGAGTCACACATTCTCTTTTTTTATTTATAATTAACTACGCATGCAAACTCTAACTGTTTGTTAAACCTACTTTTCAGATTCCACATAGCTACGGGTACAATATCAAACTCGGTGTATTGAAAGAAGCTCGAGGAAACTTGTACGAGGAGCATCAGCGTTTTGTGAAATCCTTCAAGCCCGAGTGGCGCTCTGACGAGAGCATTATGATCCTCCTCTGTGCAATTACACTGTTCACAGCCGAGCGTCCGAATGTCATTCACAAGGAAGTTGTGAAGCTGGAGCAGGATTCTTACTACTACCTCTTGAAGCGGTACTTGGAGTCGAGACTGAACGGCTGTGAGGCAAGGTCAACCTACCTTCTCCTCATTCGCAAAATTGCTGAACTTCGAATCCTCAATTCAACTCACCTCAGAGTATTCCTGGAGGTGAATCCGAGGGAAGTGGAACCACTCCTTAGGGAAGTCTTCTCTATGGTTTAATGACTTCCATTCTTGACTTGAGGTACTAGAATTCTTGTATTCAGCTTTAATTTAGTATAATGAAAGGTGCTGTTAAGAAATAGGTGAGATTCACCAATCAATCGGCTGTCTTGTTCACTGTTTGTATACTCTAGAAACTAAGGATCCCAGGCAGATAAGTCCCCATCAGTCCTTTCAAACATTAGTTTTGAATCCTGGAACATATTGCTGTATAGTGTTTATTTAATTGTAAGTCCATAACGAACGCAGGTAAACTAGTCAGATATGGAAATCAAAGAAATACTATCAAATTCTAAAAAGTTATACAGAAGAAGTGTTAAATATACTCTCTTCGATATAAATTGATAATACCAGAGAAGCATGCAAGTGATAGGAAATATACAAATTCTCAATCCAAATCCAAAGCGTCCAGTATAGTGTTCCAGTCCATTTCAGTAAAATCCCAATCAGAAGCGAGGGCGAGGAAGTTTTCTGAAAATTCCCATCAACCAGTTACCAAAGCCTCCTGCTGAAGTTGACGAATTGGTTGATTCTAGTTCACGCAAAAATCCAGTCAGTTCAGCTTCGTATGATTTGCAACTGGAAATCAATTCCCCGGTAACAGCTTCAAGTTCTTTGGCAAATGGGGGTATGGGTGCCGTGAGTCCACGTGAATTGTTTGTAAAGGCATTTACAAGTTGAGAAACTCCAAACGTTGAATTATCTCTTTGTAAAGTGCCGTTCAAGCGTTTGAGATGTTCAGTGTGGTTCTTTAGAATCCCCTTCGCTTCCGCATTCCTGGAAGTTCAGAATTTCTTCAGTAAAGATTCCTTTTTAGAAACAAAACAAAAAAAGACTGGGAAACTTACGTAACGTGTCGATGCATCACCAGAGGTTTCGGGTTGGTCTTTGAAAAGATACATTTCCTCAATTCCTTCGCTTCTTTGGCGAGAAGTTCCCGTTCGTTCTCTACAATCCCCATGTCCTTGAACTCCTTGTCTTTGCATCTCAAAAACAAGTGATAGGACACTTGATGCTGCCTAAAAGTCGGCGACAAGTGCTGGAGGCGAAACTTGTCCAAAATGAGTTGTAGTTGAGCAGTTTGCTGTTCATACAGTTTCTTATCTTCACGCGACATGTTCAGCTTTGCCAGAGCCACTTGATTCTCCGCCTCAACTTCCTTAGAGGGATGCTGCCCCGGTCGAGAGCCACGCTGGGCTGCATCAATCACTTTTGCAATCTGTAACACACACATTTTAATATCCAGTCGGAATTTCATTTCAATTGAACTTACGCCTTCGTGGTTGCCTCGCAATGCAGCTGTCTTGGGAGTTTCGTTGAATGAATTGGTTGTGACGACGCTTGCTCCGTGCTCAATGAGAAGCTTGACGATGCTCATGCAACCCTGATACGCTGCCAAGTCCATAGCCTAAAATACCAACATACCAATCTCCTTTGGATCCATTATTTACATTTAAGTTTTGTGCTTACGCATCTCTCCTTTGAATTTCGAACATTAGGATCGGCCCCATGGACTAACAATTGACGGACCAGTTCCAAATGCCCGTTTTTCGCTGCGTACAACAGTGGAGTCATCACTTTCTTATCCCAGACATTAACGTCTGCACCAACACCAAGAAGTTCCTTTGCGCATTTCAAAATAAGAGGTTTGTTTTTGAACGAGTTGGAGCATTGAGCCAATACGTGCAGCGGTGTACTATCATCTGAAAATATTTAAAAACATTACGATTAATTGACAGAATTTACATGAATATGATTGTTATAGTTGGAATTCTTTACGTACCGAGACGTGTAATGTTTGGGTCCACTCCGCAGTCCAATAATTTAGTTACAATCTCGACGTGAAGATACTTGCAGGCATCCAATAGCTTTTCCTCATCATCATCCGAACTATCATCATCGAGTGCTAGGCCACCTGCGCAATTATTAATTTAGATACCATCAACTTTCAATTATAATTACGCTTAGGACATACCTGGCATGCAACGCTGAAACATTTGCTTCTGCATACGAGTCACAGGCGACAGTATGGAGAGCGTTGGAGTGTTCTCCTCAGCCTTATCTTCTGCACGAGTCGGAATGGTGTCAACCTCATTACCGATGCCGGAGTCATTGCTCCTTGTTGTGTTATAGCTCAAGCGTCCAGTTGTGTTGACATCATGTGAAGATGAAGATGTATGAGCAATTTCCTTCTTCTTACCCTGTGGCGGCGATGCAGCACTAGTCGCGGTGATGTTTGAGCTCTTAGTATTGTTTTCACGTGTATGAGCAACAGTCGCCAATGCAGGCTTCCTCTTCACTTCAACCGATGGTTCTGGCGTTGGCGGTGTATTTGGGATCAAAAATGGGTTCTGACCTTTCCTGGGTGGAAGTTTCGCCAGAATACGAGCTTCACGGACCAATTCCGCTTGAGTTTCTTTCGGAGTCGGAATGAGCTTAACCATACCGATACCGGAGCCATTGCTCCTTGGGTTCGTTGCCTTAGAGTCCAAGCGTACAGTTTTCTGTCCTGGTGGTGATGTACGACCAATGGCCTTCCTCTTCATACTCCGCTCCGACAAGGGCGTCAATACCATACCAGTCTTAACGATAGGGTCCTTCGCATTGTTCTTGTGTACCTTGCGCTGCTCATTCAATTCAGCTGGTGGCGATGTTTGTGGAACCAAAAAAGGATTCTGACCACCCCAATGTGTGACACCAGTCTTCGTTGTAACGATAGGGTCCTTCGCATTGTTCTTGTGTACCTTGGGCTGCTCGTTCAATTCAGCTGGTGGCGATGTTTGTGGAACCAAAAAAGGATTCTGACCACCCCAATGTGTGATGTTCGCTAGGACACAAGTTTCCCGGGTTCGTTGAGCTTGAGCTTCTTTCCGAGTCGGAATTGAATTGTGCATACCGATACCGGAGTCATTGCTCCTTGGCTTCGTTGCCTTAGAGTCGAAGCGTACAGTTTTCTTTCCTGGTGGTGATGTACGACCAATGGCCTTCCTCTTCATACTCCGCTCCGACAAGGGCGTCAATACCATACCAGTCTTAACGATAGGGTCCTTCGCATTGTTCTTGTGTACCTTGGGCTGCTCGTTCAATTCAGCTGGTGGCGATGTTTGTGGAACCAAAAAAGGATTCTGACCATTCATCGCTGGAAGTTTTGGTCTGATCAGTTCTCGGGTCAGTTCAGGTTGGGTTTGTTAATGTCTATATACCGGTACCGGAGGACAGTGATGAAGAAACTAAGGAAGGTATGTATGACGACTTGTATGCCCGTGTCAGTGGGTGTCAGACTCCTGTCAGAGTTTGCTAGTTCTTGTCCAAGACCAACGGTCGGCGCAGCGCAGTACTGTTCTCTTCTGAATTTTCTTGTTGGAATTTGACAGGCGGCGACGACCCTAATTAGCAGACTACACTGACCAGCTCATGACATTGAAATATTTAAATTAATTTACAAATAGGGTACAAATTAATTTAAATTAACTTCGATAACGATAAGAAAATTCACCTCAACAGCTTTTACTTCAGTGAGTAAATTTAAATAAATTCCAGACAAAATATTTTTTATGTAGAAGAAGTTAATTTTGAAGGCTGTTTCTTGGTTGTTTTATTGGTTGATTTCGGTTAGCGCATCTTCAAGGAACTTGTCTCCTGCCGCTTTTGAGTTCATGTATTCCACCATCAAGGACTTCATGCCCGCCCGAGTCTCCGGAGTTCCGTGATTGTTCTCGAAATCAACGTATCTATGCACAATTGAAAGCATCCGTTTCGGGATGACGCCAATTTGCATCGCATTTTGGAATACTTCCCTACAAACCAATACAGAAATTCAAGGTCCTTCATTTGGTAAAAATATAAGCAAAAATGTAACATACCTCGCCATGCTGTACTCTTGCTTCTTGATCAATTGAGCGGCGTACAGAAGCCACAAGTCCACACGCTTGGGGTATGTTTTCAAAGTTGAATCCAACAGGGTACGACCCCTTTCCAGATCGCCATGTTTCATTTCCATAATAGCGGTTTTTGAGATCAGTGTAATATCTGCAGAAATAAAAAGTGAATGTAAAATAGGTGCGGCACTGTGCTAAGCTTTGCTCTCAACTTACGCTCAGTCTTTGGCAATTTTTCAAGAGCCGTTTTGAACGTCTCTCGAGCTTTGTCAAATTCACCCCCGTTGTACCAAACGTCCAACGCAGTGAACCAGACGTCACGTTCCTCGGGAAACTTTTTAGTCATCACATGCAGGGTGGAAGCTAGAGCCTGTGGATAATTAAAATATAGTTAGTGACAAGTAACTTGCCTTGGATATCAAAAACGCACCTTGTCATCTTTCAATCGGCTGTAAATTGGAACCATCGCGCTGTAAATTGTCAAAGGATCGTTTGTCTTGATAGCTTCAGCAAATGCCTCTTGGAGAGATTCCTAAACATTTAAATAAAGTTTTTAAAATACAAACTCAAGCATGAGAATAAAGCAAGGCAAGTACCTTAGTTCCATAAGTCGCTTCCATATTGAGCCAGACTTTCCATACATTCTCACGTTCCTTTTCTTCACGAAAGAGGATGGACTTGACAGCACGAGCTGCAATTGCACGGGCATTCTCAATATCCGCACCCTGTACCAATAAATTATATCGTTAGAATGTCAATGTGGATCAGAATTGTTTGCCAACTGACCTTGAGCACAAAATCAATGTAAGCAATCCAGGCCTTGGAACTGTTTGGAGATGCAAGAACGCTCTGCTCAAAGGTAACAACTGAAGGAGGTTCGGTATCGGAAGATTTTGATTCCACAGGGTTATCAGCGGTCCCTTGATCCTGATTGGCTTCAATGTTTACCCCGTTTGTTTTGGGCTTGCCCTTCTTTTGTGGCTTGACTTCATCGTCACTGTCAGAATCCGGTTCTTCCTTCTTCACGTAAGAAACGTCATAGAAGCTGGCACCAGGAGCGTCCAGACAAGGCACGGCCTGCTCTTCGGCACTTGTTTTCTTCTTCTTCTTCGCCGGCTCTGATTCATGCTTGTCACCATCAGCTGATCTCTTTTCCATCACGGAGCTCAGCTTTGCTTTCTTCGCTGGAGGAGCCGCACTGTCTTTGATCAACTTTTTACCCACGCTATTTTCTTTGGAACTTTCCTGGTCACCGGTTTTCTTCTTTTTGCTGACTTGCTTCTTCTTCTTCTGGTTCACCTCAGCATTCCCAGACACAGATGACGATTCAGCTGTTTCTGCCTTCTTGTCTTTCTTTTTAGCTTGTTTACCATTTCCATTTTTAGTCGCTTGCTCCTTGAGTTGCTTTTTCTCAGTTCCTTTTGCCTTTGTGTCTTCAAAAAGTATCGACAGAATTATCCGGTTGGCCTAAAAACAATTCCAAAATGTTTCGCCAAAGCTCAAAGACAATCTTGTTAAAGATCCCTTGCCTGTTTGTTTGCGTTGATCACACGGAATGCCACCACTTGTCCAGGAAAGAAAAGTTGAGTAAGACGAGCCCTGGATTCTTGCGTGGCTCTTGTTGCCGGGATAAAAGCCTACTCAAAATGATTTTTCGATTATGGTTCAACATATAACCAAATGATAACACTTACTGGTAGTCCTCCTATTGTAAAAATATTCAGTCCATTTTCCGTGACGTTTGTAATGACGCCCTCCGAGGACAAGCCATACGTGCACTCCTCATAAGTGGATAGAATGGGTAACTGACTTCTAACCAACCGTTTCTTCGCAGTCAGAAGCGCTTGATTTTTTGCCAAATCCAGGCGACACACCTGTTGAAAAAACGATTCCTGTTTGTAAAATTTAAAAATTCCTAAACGCCCTGATTATCAAGTTCACGTACACGAGCCTTGAACTGCGATCCGACAGGATACTTTTCACCAGGATTTTTCAAAGTCAGCTCTCCGAAGTGAACTTTTGGGATAAAACCTTTGGCCAAGCCAATTCCGACAATGGCTCCGGTAGGGCGCCACATCTTTAGTTCACAAGAAACTACTTCGCCGACTGTTAGTTGCTCCAGTCGGACAACTGACTTGCTCAAAACGGACCTGTAAAATGCCACAAAAGGATTTAATTTTACAATTGAAAGACAAAAAAAAATATTGTACTTACTGTTGAAATGAACAGATGTACATTTGGTCCAATGAAGCATACTCCAAGACACAGCAAACATGAGTAGAGCCAACCGGAAAGGTTTTCGCAATGTCTTCCTCTAACAGGTTTGGGTTGTCAAAACATCGAGTGGCGGAAACGAAGCCTCTTTCACCAGTCTCAAACCGGACAATAAGACCTCGCTTTTCAATCCGGTTGATCTTGACACTGAACTTCATTCCAAGTGGCAGCATTGCCACAGGCTGGGTTGTCTGCTTCTGGCATATGTTGGATTGAAGAGTCAAATAAGGGCTAGTCGTGTTTGGTAAAATGTAAAGAATTTTTGGATAGATTGTGGCTCCAATCTCCAATGATCCAGGGAGTGTCCATGAATCTGCCATATGATCCGCATGAATATGGCCAACCATATCCAAAAAATCGACTTTTGCTCCGGTCTTGTGAGTCTAAAATTGTACAATTTCGTAAATAAAACGAACACTAAATCTTCGTGTGAATTGTAACCTCAACGACAGTTCCTTCTGATTCCATTCCTGGCAGGAGGAGTTGATAGTTGTTAATATTTTCCAACGTAAATCTAGTCCCGTTTACTTCTTTTGGGTTAATCGTCAGTGTCAAGTAGCATTTACTTGTTCCACTTTTACCTCCAGCTTTTGCCGCTACCACTTTACACTTTAGCAGTTGTCCAATACCTAAAATATAAATTCAATTTTAGTATATAAAAATACAACAGAATTGTTTACATGTGGTACCCAATGGCTTCTTTCGATTCACATTCTGAATGAAAGCTTTGGCATTTTCCTTTGGCAAAAATGCGCTGGTCCCAGGGATCCCAAGATCAATGATATAACCATGATCTTCGGCGCTTTCGATAGCCCCAGTAAACATCATTGAAGTTGAAATGCAACCAGATGTATAGCCAGCGTGCAGGTCATTTGGAGCCATGGACAAGATGACACGGTTATTATGACCCTTCTGTACCCCAACAACTGCAACTGACACCAGCTGTCCAACTTGGAACAAATCTGACATTCGATACACTGGCTATAAAGGAAAATGAAGCATTTTAGTATATATACTCCTATTCATAAATGGAGAACAAACGGAAACCAACATGACAAATCTTACATCATCACTCCGGCCTTCGCCAGTAAGGGTATCAAGTGCTTTCGTATACGGTGCCGAGATGGAAGTGATTGGAACTGATCCCATTGTGCGTCCAGGCAAAGACACCAGAATTTCATGGTCCCGGATCTTCATGACCCGACCAAGACTCAGCATCCCTTCCGTAAGTGTCTGAAATAACACAGTTCTTCAGTTTTACTGTTAACATTTCTAATTCTTGAAAAGAATTGAACTTACCTCAAATGAAAGGACATCAATGACAGTTTTCTGCTTCTCATTTGGACGACCTGATACCAGCAAATCCGTTTCTTCTGAAGTCAAACCAGTAAACTTCCGTTTCTTCTTGGCCGGTTTTGCGTCACCGGCATGGTTGGACGTCTACAAGAAAATAGCTTAAGGTTACCTTCTAATTCCACTTAACGTGATTACCTTTTTGAACAAATCGTCACTGTTATCCTTAGCAGTTGACAATGATCCCCCTGTGCCTTGCTCATCCAGGCCATTTGACCTCTTCTTCCCACCGCTCTCATCGTGCGTACTCTTGTGCAACTTCGGTAGTTTCCCCCTGGGGAACGTGACCTCTGTCTTCTTCATGACCTTTGAGCTTACCAACTAACTGATGGCTACGTGTAAATTACAGTTATAAAACAACGAAACTAATCAATTTATTTCTGTAGGAATAAAATGAAGTGCACGTGGTGATTGGAGTAAAAGTTACCTCCCTCCCATCCCACAACCCAGAGGAAACACAGTTGCCATATTTGGACGCTTAAATCATTGTCCGGGGCCTTCAAGTACCCTACCTCACAAAATGGTTTTTCAATCATCCCATATTAATTTAATATTGTCAATTTAAATATTAATTAATTAAACCTCAGCCAATGCCATACGGTTCTGTAATGATTCGTTTTATGTGAACCTTATATCCGATACTCTGCAGCATTTCCATAGTCGACCTAAGCAAGGTAGTCGTCAGTATCTTCCACCGCTATGACGAAGAGTGCTTTGGAAATGTGGCTGGAAACCAACGCTTGATGGAGAGGCTCCGTTGTTAATACTACTGGATGAGATTCCGGCTATTGAAGTTTGAGATTGGACTTGTGACGGGGTCATTTCATGATGGAAACTGTTACGCTGACGAGTCGCTGAGCTGGAATTGAAAACCTTTCTTTTTTTTTACCTGAATTTTTAATTTTAATTTACGAGATTATACCTGACAAAGGACGTATTGTAAGGTGGAGGTGGTTCCGTCTCTGAGGTCAAGAATGGATTTTCCGGAGCCGAGGGCGTGGGAGATGTCCAGTTGCCAAAGGAATTTGGGGAGGAAGACGCCGTAGTGACTGATGGTGATGTCAACGGCGTCGACGTGCGAAGAGGTTCTAGCAGTCTTGGGCTTCCAGATTGAATCTGGACTTGTGACTTTACTTGCGCTAAAACGCCTTTGGTAGATTCAAAGCCAGTGTACCTTATGCAGCTCAAAAGGTCTCCTGCGGATATATATGTCTCAAAATGTATGTTTAGTAGAGAATTTGATCTTTTCCATAAATTCGGTTTGGAAATTAACCTGGAGGCGGTGGATCCGGGATTTCATGTAGGAGTTGCTGACCCCCTTGATAAATTGTTTGTAATTGATGAGCAAATGTCAATTGAGAGTGACACAGTTTCGAGAGCGTCGATCGCAGTATGACAAGTTTAACAGCTTCCGATTCGGATTTGGCTTCGCAAGCTGAAAAGTACAAAAATTGTTAATTCCAGTGTTTCACAGTTTTCTTTAGTTTTCATTACATGCTAAATGAGCCCTTTCCGCAGTTCGTTCAGCTTCTGCGAGTTGTGTCTGCAAGTTTGCATAGTCACCAGTGGCCTGAATATTTTCTCCAGTGACTTGCGTCCGATTCTGAGCTTGAAGAACCTTCTCAAAACAGATTGCATTTAGAAAACATAATTTTATCCAAAAATATATTAGGTATACCAGCCTCCTGGCTTTGTGTCGTTTGCCTTCTGCTTCCTGCAATTTTCTGCGTGCTGCATCAGCACGTTTTTCTCCTTCCAGGACCATCGTCATGTCTTTCCGGAAAGACTTGTAGGACTTGGCAAGTTGCGCCTGTGCCGCAGTCGTTAATGCATTCAATTCCGCAAATGTAGAGCAGACGTCGCTTAACGCTCGGTTCTCAGAAGCAGCCCATGTAGCAACGTCTGAGAACAGCGTTTTCTGAGCAGCGGATGAAGCCAACAAAGTCCGTTCAGTCTCTCTTGCTTGCCATAACAGAACGTGCAGGGTACTATGGGCCTTGCTCATTGCCCGTAATCTGGCTCCGCCCCTATTGCAAAACTGACAGTTCGTATTTTGTATAAAAGATCAATTGCTTAATTACCTGCGAATGTTCATCCCCATTGTAGTAGCAGGCTTGTCGTCTGACATCTAAATCAAAAGACAAATGATAAATGCCAAAACAAAGGAATAGACAGCACGCAATTTCTGCAAATGGAAATAAATACTGTGGTTTAATTGAGCTGTGCTGTTGACCGCAAAGTCACGAGAGGCTGACAGTAGCGTTCTTCTAGCTTTCCAGGGCCAATGTCAATGTCCACAGGAATTCGTGTTAAGTTCAATGCTACATTCCAATAATATTGATTTGGAGAAAGGTAGCTTTCTCCTGTGGAATTATTTAGGAGCGAGGCTCGCGTGTAGCACAAAACTAACATGCATTTAACATTAATCTTACTGCAAATTTTTTTTAAAATTGAAACCTCGAACTTTTAATTCTGAACAGAAAACCATTGGAATGTCTTCATCTTCAATGGAATGACACAATGAATACTACAACTCTTAACATTAATTTCCACAGGGTCTGAAAAATGAACTCCCTCTGAGATTTGTGTAATTTTAGCTTGTCCGTTTGCTTTGGTATGCAGCGTCCCACGAACAAAGAAATACGAGAAGGAAAAAAATCCGAATATATTCGGGGGTCTAAATCCTCCACGTTAAAGTCCCCTTTGTCATATTCAGCAAATATCAGACAACCCGGATCTCACCAGAGGCGTTTCAACTTGGCTTCTTCTAAAAGTCCACTTGGAAAACATTTTCAACGGAAAATAAAAGCAAGAATTAATTGGGAGAATTCAGCCGTGTCTAAAATTCCCGAATCGGTGGAGGATGTTTGATGCTGGAACAAATACGACGTAATCGAGACGCTAATTGCCTTAATGAAAAGCTGCTAATTTGATTAGCTGAGCTGAGATTTCTGCGCGTGGTTATAATAATGATAAATTGTTATAAAAAACCCGAGTTCTTTCGTTCGAGCATTCAATTTCTACAGGGGTCATTGAACTCTGCATCTTTACTTTCTAATGAGTTGATATTACAATTATTGGTTCCGTCAACTAAGTTGCTGACGCTGGACTTTGCCACTTGGCCCATATTCAAATCTTTCTTTAATTTCCAGTCCACCTTTAAGATGTTTGTAAGATGGCAGTTTCTCTGGAAAAGAAAACAAGATTTTAATTTTAATTTGAACATTAACTTGTTGCAAGACTCACCATTGTAAAAATCAATTATGTCTTTAGGGTTGACATTTGAGAATGAGTCCTTAAGGACAACGAATCCTTTCGCCATTTGGTCCACACCTGAAGGATTCGGAACTCCAATGATACAGGCTTCACGGACATTCGGATGCTGCATTAGCACATGCTCAAGTTCTGACGGAGATATCTAAAAAAAGATGTACAGAAGAGCGTTAGAGAAAGTACTTCAAGCTAATTAGAGTGAGTTTGACTTTTACCTGATTTCCATCGCTCCTGAAAACTTCTTTACTTCGACCAATGATGTAAATGAATCCTTCTTCATCGTAGTATCCAACATCTCCCGTACGCATCCATCCATTTTGGAAGTGGTGCGCAGTTTCCTTTTCATTGTTCAAATAACCAGTGCAGGAGTGCATTGCTTTGAACCAAAGATGGCCTTTTTCATTGGCACCAAGTAGAGACCCATCGTCATCCAAAACTGCCAGAGACACTCCTGGTATAAGCTTCCCAGTGGCATAATCAGGTAGGTCTGCGAACATAAAATCAATTAAATACAAGTTTAAAACATCATGGAAGAAAAGCTTTACCCCAAGTTTCTTCACTTGCTGTCACTGGGAACTTTAATCCGTAACACAGCGAGAGTGTTTCTGTCGTCCCGTAAAACTACATAAAGGAGGCTTGCATTAGTAAATTAAAAATGGCGATTAATTCAATTAGCCTTACAGATGTAACTGCTGGAGAGCTTGGGAGTGCTTTTATTGCAGCCCTGATAGAGGGTGGGACAATAACACCGACGAACGCCACTAATTTCAAGGAAGAAATGTCATAGCTTCCTCGGTTAGGATGGTTGATTAATTTCATCATAAAGAAAGGATTGCCGGTAAGTCCATAAGGCTGGAAAAGTGCAAAATTATTATAAGTTTCAGATCCTAAGACGCCATTAGGAAACTTACCTTAAACTCGTCGATTGCTTTAAGCACAGATTCTACACTCAAATCCTTCCATGGTATTCGTACTAATGCTTTTCCGGTTGCAATGTAGCCAAATGACTGGACGGACATTGCATGGGTGGCTCTACCCATATGAAGGTATGGTGTTTTCTCTAGATTTTCTTTGAGAGATGCCCCTTCGAAGCGTATCACCAAGTTTCGTATGAGTCTCTCATGCGACATCACGACACCTTTGCTTTTGCCGGTAGTTCCACTTGTCGGCATTACGACGGCAATGTCTTCCCCTTTCAGCACCAACTCAGGGCACGCTAAAGTACATTTTAATCAGCAACCTTTGGATCTTGTGTTTAATTGACTTTAAACACTCACCGAGTCCATCATCTTCAAAAAATAGAGATACTGGGAGACAGTCCGATGGGCACTTCCCGAATACAATTATATTCATCTTCAACTCTGCATTCTTTACCGTATTCAGAATATTTGAGACATTCCCGTCATCACAAAGGATCCAACTTGATTTTGAATCCTGCAGACGTTCCAAAAGCGATTCTGAAAGAAAAAGAAAAATGGTAGTGGCGGATAATACAATTTAAATTCGGGCGCAGGTCTCACCGCCAAAGTCTTCAGGGTAGGATCCTCGCAAACTGCCGTTAGCCCGCCAAACTCCAAGCAGAAAAACGTGAAGTCTACATGTTTCATCGGTACTGTAAATCAACGTGTCTCCATTCCTGAAACCTCGCTTGTACAAAGCACTAGCGACTCTGCGGCTCAAATTATCAAAGTCCCTGTACAAAGTGCTCTCACCGGTAACTGCATTTGTCTGAAACGAAGGCAATATTGTTTTAAAAACTAGGTCAACTTTTCAAAAAAAAGCATGCTAATATCCTTCCTTCGATATTAGTTGAACGTTTCGAATGCATAGACTATAGACTTGGAAAATATTTACGCTTACTATTGAACTCGATGATGCAATGAGATCCTTCCGGTTGAGCCTGTTCAAAATATACGCTGGAGCAGATACTTCTTCTGGATTCACATAGGGAATATCGTAGGAATCCTTCAGTATGCGATTGCTATTTTCATCGGCGTTTTCCATTTCTAAATACGTGCAGTTAAAATCCGCTAAACAGTATAACGCCGAGAGTCTATTTGTAAAAGGAACGAGAAAAATGTCCTATGTCTTGTTATATGAGAGTCGTAATCAATGTTAAGTGATCCGACTGACGTGAAATGATTTACGTAACAATATATAGATTTGAATTTGATAATTTTATCAGCAATTTCCACGGAATTAAACTTGACATTTGTAAAAATTAATTAATGGGATTCCTTCAGAGTGACGCTTCACTTCGTATTGACAAATTCTAATATCCAGTGCTACACACTGATGCCTGGGACGTTTACGAAACTAACGAAACAATGTTTGAACTTGGATGACATACTATGAACGATGTCTGGGAAATCTACTTTACATTCAAACTAATTTATGAGTTCTTTTGTCGTTTTGTGGTATAACTCGTGTGTTTTATTAATTCAATAAACGCTCTGATAACGATAATTTTGTCTTTGTGAAGTACAAACACAGCAACATGAACAAAAAATGAAGATGAGGAGGAAGGCGATATCAGAGAAAATCAAAATATAGTAAAAGTTTAATCCGGAAAATATGAACTGGATCATGGAGTGTGGGTCGTCGTCCATTAGGTCGTACAAATTCAAAATTTCTTTCTTCATATAGTTCCCAAAGGAAAGTGTTCCTCGGAAAGTATCTTTATCCCGATTGTAGGACAAAAGCACCAAGACGCACATCCCCAGGGTAAGAATCACGACAAAATTGGCCAACTGCCAAAATCTTACACGCCGGCGAATCCTCTGGAATAAGATTTTTGTTTCAAAAAGTATTAAAAACGTATTTTAATTTCTCCGTAGCTGGCCTACCTTGCTTGATGTGCAGAGGAGGATAATCGACAAGACTAATTGAACCAAGGCAGCAGACAGTGACACTCCGACAGCAGTTTGAATGAGGGTTTTGTACCTCCGTGTCATCGCACTCCAAATCGTATTCGACTTCTCATCCTCTCCTGTGGAATTCCGTCTGTCACTTTCTTCAGCAATATTAGCCGTGTAGTTGTCGTACTTGTTAATTACATTTTGACTAAGGTTGGACGAAGGCTCAGAGTTTGCCACCCGAATTCCTTGCGTTTCGATGTTTCCAAATCTCAATGTATTCGCCAGCGTCCAGCCACAAATGGCAAAGACAATTAAGGCCAAGACCTAAATGAACCCCTCGATTAATAAATGTTTACGATTGGGATTTGATCTGTTTTGAAATGAATGGTTCTTACAATTGTCAAAAGCGCAATGATACGGATGCAGACGAAAAACGCCATGCCGGAGAATCACAATGTAGAGCCAAGCCACGACAACAGTTGTGAAGTTTCCAAGTTAATTATTCATTTAAGTTAAGTTTGTCTGCGGCTTGTTTGCAAGACAGTTGGTGTTACAAAGTGTTAAACATGTGCGATTCATACTCAACCCACAGCTTCCGTTCATTCTGATAAGAAAAATGCAATCCAGTGGTTGCGAATGATTCTGCTGACCTCCCTAATGAACATAACCTTCAAGCATATATAATCAAAACCACAGAGAAACTTCATCCTTCAAAATGAATCTTGCGACAAAGTCTTGTCTCGTTAATCGTCCCAATGGATAGAAACTCTTTCACACAATAAAAAATATGTTTGGTGGTCTTTTTGTCAAGTCTTTTTATCAGATGAAACCGGGTTGGTTAGCAGTAGTGTCCGCAGAGAGAACTTAAAATTCGTATCCTGTGACGACGATCACAATTTGAGCCAGTGCAGAGCCTGCGTAAGTCCCACGGTGATAAACTTGCATCAGCAGCTCCAACTCTACGTCCTGATTTAACGATTCCATGAATCAATTAATTTCAATACAAGTATTTATGACTAATAAGAAATGATTACTTGAGGTCCAGCAATGGGTTTCGCCAAAGAAATCACAGCTTGGTACGGGGATGGTCGTCGAAGTAAGAAATGGTCGCTTGTCACCGCCTCAACTCCTGCCGGGGCTCGCGTGCCCTTGAGCTCAATGGTGAAATGCATCACAGCATCTGACCAGCTTGGTCCTTTCATCGTGAACATATCAACGTATCCAAGTGACCCTAGCCTAACATTCGACGTGAAGCTGAGGTAATTCCGAGAGATTGTGAGCGGCAGTTTGTAACACTCTGCATCCCCTTCGTTGCACTGACTCATCTTCTTGCATCTGCTACACTCAATAAAAATTTCAAATTAAATTCCCATTCACAACTATATCATCAAAAGCCCTTACTCGTTTTCATTTCCTTCCCGTTGGTATCCATGAGGGCAGTTTAAGCGATTACAGCGATAGCCTCCTCGTGTATTGAGGCATGTTTCGTCCGATCTGCAAGGTGAACGCTCGCACTCGTCAGTGTCTATCAAAAGATTGAT
Source organism: Pseudachorutes palmiensis (assembly GCA_009869845.1). Classification (NCBI taxonomy): domain Eukaryota; kingdom Metazoa; phylum Arthropoda; class Collembola; order Poduromorpha; family Neanuridae; genus Pseudachorutes; species Pseudachorutes palmiensis. The sequence continues at coordinate 43,176 of VNWY01000020.1, read as the reverse complement.
TAGTTAAGCATAGCCTAAAGCATTTTCTATTGACCTGAAGCTACCTTGACATGTTCGACCATCACCAGCAAGCCGATATCCATCAGGACAGGAGCACTTGTAAGAACCATGCGTATTGACGCAATCCCCTATGCACAGAAAACGACCTTGATTCATGTTGCACTCATCCAAATCTTGACATGTCCTACAAATGAAGTCTTGTTGGTTTTTATTCAATGAAAATAATGGAAATCTCAGTTCCTCACCGTCCATCTTGCGCAAGCGTAAAGCCCATTTTGCAGGCACATTTGAAAGATCCCCACGTGTTGACGCAACTTTGATCACAAATCCTTTGTCTGTCTGATGAAAGGCATTCGTCCAAATCTGGAATTCAGGAAAGGCTTAAAATAAAAGAGGCGGAGATCGTTTTAGCGTTAGATTACAACACTCACCATTGCAAGTCTGGTTATCCCGACCTTGTTCAAAGCCATCCTTACAAATACAACGAAACGACCCTTGCGTGTTGTAGCAGTCAGAGTTGGAAGGGCATATCTAAAACAAATAGTTTTGTAAAGAAAATATTTTCCGAAACCTACTCGCATGCATTCACTAACTTGTCCACCAAATCGCCTACACTCGTCCAAGTCTTCGCAGTCGCCTGTATGCGAAAGAGTGTAGCCAGCAGGGCAGTGGCAAATGAAACCACCAGGTCGATTCACACATTCTTGGTTACTTTTGCAGCTGTGCGTAGAAGTAGTACATTCGTCCCTGTCTGTAAAAATAATTATTATTCAAGAGCACATACGACCATATAATTAAAAAGAACGAAACAAACCGACGCATCTAGTGCCCGTAGTAGGATCAGCTTCATATCCACTTGGACAAATTGTTTTAGAGAGACATTGATAGGATCCCTCGGTATTCACACAGCGTTGATGAGGCTGGCATATACTTCGAACACCGGGAACTTGGCGACACTCGTCAAGATCTAATGTCAGTTTAGCATTTAGTCATGTAAAGTACATACCTTTGGGGTAACTTTTTCATCGGCTTACCAATACATTCACCACGCGAGTTAAACTGGAAGCCAGAAGTACAGGTAGGTCGACATTCTCCGTTGGATGCCAACGAGAGACCAGCAGGACAAGTTTTCTGAACTCGATCACATCGAAAAGATCCGAGGGTGTTCTTGCACTGCCATTCGGGTCCTAAAGCATGACAATTGTGGTTTCCAAATAGACACTCATCATCATCTGAAACCATATAAAAATGTAACACATTAACATTCAAGATGTGCTAGACCACCTACCTTCACATTGGCCCGTCCCTGAATTCAAAGTGTACCCTGTACCACAGCCTGTGATCCGAATGCAAGTGTAGGACCCAGGGGAGTTGTCACAACGCTGGCTCGATGAGCAAGTATGCTGTCCAGTTTGGCACTCATTAACGTCTGAAAAATGAATGACAAAAATGAAACAAATTGTTAACTGTCGGTCCAATTTATCCCACCTTGGCACGTCTTTGTTACTGGATCTCGGTAAAACCCGTTCCTGCAGTGGCAGTAGAAACTGCCGACAGTATTCTGACAGAGTTGACTGCTGTCACAAGGACTTTGCTGACATTCGTCTTCATCTTTAAAACATAAAAGAAGTTCAGCCAATTTTCATAGTCGCATCTCTAGCAAATACGAACCTTCGCACTTGTCCGCATCTCTTGATCTGAGATTGTATCTGAAGCCAGCTTTACAAGGTGCTTCATTCCGTTGGGTATTTGAAACAGGTCCAGGCTGAACTTTCCGCTGCAATCGTTCAGAGGGCAATGTCGTTGACTCTTGTCCTAAAATAACATTTTGAATTAAAAATCCTCACGGATTTGAATAGCAGTTTACCCGTGCTGTCTGGAATTGTGTTGTCCGTCAATTCCCCATCGTCTATCGTTATCTCTGTGGATGTTGAATCAGCATTTGGAGAAGGTGCGTCACATCGGTAGCCTCCAACCTCGTTCACGCATGTCTCAGACATTTCACAAGTGTGCAAGTAGGGGGCCCTACATTCGTCCACGTCTGTAATACACCAAAACATTTCTGTAATTTCTTTTACTTTGGCATTCATTGGCCTGTTATATTTACCTTGGCACAAGAAGGTAAAATTTTGATTAGGTTCATAGCCAGGTGGGCAATTATTCTCTGCAGTTTGAATGTTGTGACATTGATAGCTTCCAGGGACGTTGACACAAGTTTCTTTTTCGATCAGGCAGTCGTGAGTTCCCTCCAGGCACTCGTCTTCGTCTTGACATGAGCGATGTCGTATGTCAAAACGGAAACCTTCACGGCATCGCACCTTCAAATCAAATGAAGAACATTTTTAATTGTCATTTGCAAAACTGGGATTACGAAATACTTACATCGCAGTCGTAAGCTCCAGCTGTGTTCCTGCAGACCTCGTAGTCACTGCAAGAGTCAAGGTGCTCTGTGCACTCGTCCAAGTCTTTGACATCAAACATAACATTAGACAACTCCAGCAGCATTTCTCTTTCAAATTAGTTGTCAGTTTACCTTCACAGTTGAGCGTCTCGTTGTTGAATTTATATCCGGCAGGACAATTGAACCGATTGAATTCCTTCTTCCCCTGACAATCAAACCCCCCAGGAGTGTTTATACAGTATTGACTGGACATGTCACAAATATGAGCTCCTTCTAGACACTCATTTAAGTCTGAAATGACATTTCATTCAATTTCATGATTCCACCTTAATAGTATCAACACAAGTATTACCAACACAAGTAGCTGCTTCGTCATTATACCGATAACCAGGTGGACATTGCAGACTCCGTTCGTTTTCTCGTGGGGTGTGCTCACATAAAAATGATCCTATCGTATTCACGCAGCTTTTGTATGGGAATTTCCGACAGGCACTTCCTCCATTAATTTCACATTCATCCAAATCTAATTTGAAAAATTAATTCCTTTAGATTGCGAAGCAGAACCAAAGTGAATTTTTTACCGTCACAAACTTGGGTGTGCGGGTTGAAAACGAATCCGGTTGGACACTGATTGGACAAAGTAGTTCTATCGCGTCGAGTTGAGCTTTCCGTTCTGGAAATCCAGACACATCCATGTAAGAATTAAACATGTCCAGAATTTTTAGATCAACTTACGACGTCAGGAATGTCGTATGTGGTGTCTGAGGTGTGCTGTGCTGTAAAGGTGTCGTATGCTGTGGGATTCTTTGAATGGAGTTGTCCACGGCGCATGACTTCTTATCAGAAAGGAGTCGATACCCTACGTGACATTCGCACCTGTAAGACTCGCCTTCAGAAATGCATAGCTGAGAACAAAGTTGACCCGGAAAGAGGTTGCAAATTCCTTCCGTAGTACTTGCACTTCCTGTCAAACAAACGTGCTTAGCCATTGAAGCAATTTCTAATTTTAAAATTGCTAAATGTATGTGCCTACTTCCAGTGCTGGGGGTATAACGTGGCATAGGCGTCGTTCTAGGACTATAAACTCCGCCTGTTTGAAGACAGCATTTTGTTAAGGAAGAGTCCCATGGAAATCCAAGCGCGAGTTTCAACGAGTGGAATTCACAATGGAGTCCCATTGCTCCTGCAATCAATCCTAGCTTGCATCCCTCGCAGCAGTCCTCCAAAATTAATAATAATTGTATGTATTCAATTAAAATATAAAAATGTTCATAATGTTCAGTTCCAGATTCTTTTTCGTACCTTGTGGAACTGACCTCCTACACCACTTGCTTCGGTGCATTGTCTGCCTGACTTTGCCGTTTCGTGACCTTTGCTGCACTGACGCTCCCTGAAATCATAATATAAAAACAATTGAGTTACAATAATTAGTCAAGAACTGCAATACCTGTAATTCCGTTGACAGCATGCGTCTATCGTGGACAAGCATGGACCCTGCTGCTCGGGAGACACATTAGGTACTGGACTAGGGTATTCACCACAAGTTTTGTTTTCCCATGCTAATTTCACACCCAAGTTGCAGCATCTTGCCAAAACTAATTCCAAACTTTCTAAAAAAATCAAGGAATCAAAATCTATAAAATTAATTCACAACTTAGCTAACTGCGTCATACCTGAACTCCACACAAACGCTCCTGAAAACGTTAGGATGAAAAGCGTGTACTTGAGTAGCGTCATTCCAGAGTCCAATATGGCGTTGGATAATTTAAAATTTAGAACAAAAGGGTTTTGCAACAACCTCCAGTTTCACTGACTTGAAATGGAAAGAGAGAGAGCAGAGGCTAAGAGCGTGTTAATAAAACTTGGTCATCTTCATGATCTATTTCTCCTTTAACTCTCCTTTAAAGTACATTTCACGATTAGGCGTTATCTAACAAGGCCACGCTGGAGACAAGAAAGTCAAAGGTGAGTAATACGTGCATCCTCGAAAGACACTGACGTCATTTTCACGCACATTAAAGCTAACGACACACAAGAACATTCACTTATATTAGTTTTCTTCATCCGTTTAAATTCATTTATTATACTTACGTTTCTACAAGTAGAGTGAAACGCAAGGGATTTGGTAGAAATTTAAAATCTCTGGTGCATTAGAAATAGGGTCACTGGTCCATTTGTTTGTATAGACCATTTTTCTATAGCTAATTTCAGGCGGGTTGGTGTGGATGGATCCAGTCAGAAGCTTCTGACGATTGTTAATTGACTTCTTTTGAAGTTTTCTCTAGTGCAGTAATGGTTTCCTCCAGATCGGAATTGATGTTATTAACCTAAAAGTACCAATTAATCCATCAATCCAATGTGCAAAAGGGTATGAGAAATTGTTTGTAAACTTACAGTGTATAGTTCCAAGGAACTAACATCGGATCGAATTGACGTACAGTCGCCTCTTGATCCAATTCGAAGAATCACAGGAAGACCTTCAAATAATAGTTCGGGACTAGCTCCAAGCATTGGGTACACAGCCCCAGCGCTGTGACAGAATGTGTTGAGTGAGTTCCTATAAGCTTGTAGGATTCTGTAGATGAGTTTGACGACATCAGCATTCATCCTTGTTGAAATAATCCAGTATTCGTGATCCTTTCGCGCAGTCTATTATTGTGACAGTAAAATTAGTGACTAGATTTAAGTTGAGCTTAAACGTAAACTTACGAGAGGAACAATTGCCGTGGCAGAGCCGTGCTCTACCGTAAGACCGAGGAACTTGTGAAGAACAATGAAGTCAGACCAGAGATGACGACCATGTTCTTCGTAATACTTTTTTGAACTTTGGTGCAACTCTTCAAAGGCACCGGCGTATTGCTTATCATCCAGCATACCGTGCACATGTGGGTGCACTTGGCTGGCACCAGCATGCGGTAAACTATCCCAGAGCAGGGAAGGGTAACTGTAAAAAAAGCTCAACTGTGAGAGTCAACAGCTTAATACTTATGGGATCATTACCGCTGAGTAGAGTCTAATTTGTATGCAGCTCCAAACCATTCTTGAGATGTTTTCACAAACAGATCATAAAGGACGGTGTAATTGATGTTCAGTGGGTGATGGCCCAATGGGAAGAACAGCCCATGGAATTTAGCTAGTTTGAATGTATTAGATGCTGTTGCGGAATATGTTGATTCAATTCTAGATAATATTTACAAAAGAAATTAAATTGAAGCAATGACAACAAATGATTTCCAGGAGCATACCTTCCAAATACATCGGCAGCCGTGTGTTGCCTGTATTTGCAGAAATCACAAGTACTTTGTGATGATTCGACTAGTTCCTCAATGTAACGGAGCGGATCAACCCCAGATTTTGAAACCGGGCGTTTGGATCGAAGCAAGTTGAACACAGTTTCTTCACTGCTCAATCGGCTCACCACTTTGTAGATTTTCTGTAACAAAACCAAAATCGAGTTCCACAACCGTCACTTCACAACCCTGACCTCACTTTACCTGATGGTATATTTGCTGAAACAATTCTTCATTGTTTCCCAGCCATGATTTCACTTGAACAGCAAATTCAGTTGGCAATTGTACTTCCCCTTCTATTTCATCCAATGAAACAATTCTCTCAAAAATATCCAAAATCTCCTTGCAGTCTGCTACGTCCGAGCTCCTCAACAGCTCAAGTGTTTTGTACACTTGGTTGATACCCCGTCCGTGCCGTGGGAGGACACATCCCTTTGGAAGATCAGTGTTCAGGTTAACTGTAAAAGCACACGAATTAACTTCCATGCTAACACAGTAAGTTTGATTTAATGTTACCTTGTACCCCTAAACGATATCGACTCGAAGAAGAATACCGGGTTACAGAAAACCAAAGAAGTACAAGTAGTCCCAAGCCAATGAAGAAATTCCTTCGAAGCCTGCAAGCAATTAATAAGAGCGTATTAGGGTATGAATCACTATGCATTGCATTAGTTAATAGGAAGTTTACCTTTGTTTCCTTCGTACGTCATTGTGGTCCATTACACCGAAATGTACCCAGATTGTTGGATACGTCGTAAATATCTCCTAAAAATAGAAAAAAAATATGATAATTTTCGGTATTTTATGAAAACTAAAATAATAAAAAGAGGACAACATTATTGACTGCTCGATTACCTTATTGTCTTCTTGGATGTCAACCGTCACCAAATTCACTTGCTATGCTAATAAAAAGTCAGGTTTTGGGCATTGACCTGACCTCAAAAATGACCTCTGACCTCACTGCCACCACAGCAGAAGAGGACAGACGCACGCTGTTGCGTTGTCCAAAAACTGGACAGAATTTTTCTTCAATTCTTCTTTTAAATCCGAAGTGCGCCAAGGTGCGAGGAATTTGCGCCTCGTGTGACGTCTAACGCAGCAACAATTTCAAGAAAAATGAGCCCACGCCATCACCGTTAATTGATTAATTTGAGCCAAACTGAATTATAGTTAACAATTTATTATTTTGTGTTCAGGGTCTTTAGCCATTTCTTTGTTTCTCGACAAGTGTCCCTTGTGCAGAGGGGACATGTCATGAGCGTCTGGGGACTGACGGCGACACTGCTCTTCAAGTGCTCTGCCACTATCCCTGCAAGGCCACTGATAAAAAGGGGATGGTCGTTCGGAGAAGCTGCCCGTTTAATGTGCGTCCCAGTCTAAAATAAAACAAATATTTCAGTCCCTATTCATCGGGAAATTGGTCGCATTAACCAATTCTAACCTCTTCTGCCAATTCTTTCCCGTACTCAATATCCAGCTCATGGAGGGTCTCGATATGTTCATTGACAAATGCAACTGGGATCAAAATGATATTGGTCGTCCCCTTCTTCCCTAGGGCTGTAAGAAAGAAAATCAGGGTTTATAAAACTAGTAATTAAAAAGCAACGGAGCACGGAACCTTTGATTGCCTCTTCAGTTGAAGGTTGAAGCCATGGGAGAAACCCAACTTTGGATTGCCAAACAAGCCTGTATGGATTACAGAACTTGAGTTCTTCCATCACCAGTTGCACTGTAGCACTCACTTCAATTGGATAAGGATCACCTCGATTGACAGCCTAATCAAGAGTTGAGTAACACATTAATGAACAAATGTAGCAAAATAAACCACATTTGAAAGAATATACTCTCATTGGAAGTGAATGAGCAGAGAACAGGAAGATAACTCTGGATCTGACAGACTCTTCGAATTTCTCCAATTGTTCTTTGATTCTCTCTGCGATTGTTTTGACAAGGAACCTGTCCGTCCCCCAACGATCGATGAGGCTCCACTTTATAGATGTATTCCTACAGTGAAATATCATTCATTTCACAATTCCATCCAAACTTGGAATCTAAACCATGCTTTACCTGGACGCGTAGTATCTATGGAATGAATGGATACTGGAACCGGTCGTTGCACAACTGTATTGCGGGTACTGCGAAAATGCAACTGCCCTTGTGATCCCATCCCTGCAATAATGAAATAAACACACCAAGATTTCACGCCAAGGATATTATTTTACTTGCTTTTCCATTGTGTCCAGAGCCTCCTCTGTTAGCGGATGTGCATATCGAAACCCAACGTAGTGCTTATGCGGTGCTGTTTCAGGAGAGACCTGATCCAATTTCTTACACATTAGTTCACCTTGTCTTTCCGTCCATTTTAGAATCGGTGAGCCACCCCCTATTTCCGAGTATTTCTTCTGGATACTTGGTGTCCTCCGCTCTGCCAACCATTTCCCAAGACGGTCCTGAGCTGGTAATTGCATGATATCTCGATCTTGAAATAATCTCAGAAGGAAGTCACCGACTTCCTCAGAATTCTTGGGACCTCCCATGTTTAGCATCAGCACGCCAGTCCCTTTGAATCGAGCTTGTTGAAATAATACAGAAGTGACATCCCGGTGTCGAAGGACTCCTCGAGCAATGACACACGACCTCGATAACATCTTCGCTTCCCCAAAATACCTATTTAGAAAAAAAATTACACTGCAACAATTGAAAGAGTGGGAGTTATATCTACCTAAGTTAGGATTTTCTTAAAACGTTAACCTTTCGCCTCCAATTACTCCTAACGACAACCTAACGACTAAAAATAAAAAATTCTTACCAATTAAATTAATTCTGGAAGCAGCAGCGTCCCCCCGGTCACCGGCTTGAGCGGTGACTGTCGCGGTTCCTTCACGTTCACACCTGTCTCTGTTGACAGGAATAAAAAACATGAAAAAACCACTTGAAAACCTCATCCGTCCGTCCTGAAAATGTGCATTAAAACAGCAAAATAGGGCAATTAAATTACTTGAAATGACTGAGGTCAACTTTTTATTTTAGTTGAAATGTAAATCATGAGTTGTCACTTGACCTGCGTCAACTTGTTTAACAATAAAGACCCCATCTGCTGCTTATTAATTTAGAATAACCTTGCCCTTGGCCTCTGTCCGTGGACAACTTTGGTATATTTGAGCCACAGAATCCCACTTAAAACTCATTTATTCCTTTTGTTTGACTTTAATTTAAGAACGAATGAATGTATATAAGACTCCTACCGTCTGTTTGACGTTAATTAGTTGTTAATTAGTTGATTAAAAGTGTTGATTAATGAGTGCCCATGTTGATTGTGGTCTGTCGTTCTCCATCCCCTGACGGAGCATGTGGTTGAGCCCATATCAAAACAACAACAACGCAGTTCTGGAAATATTATTTTTGTGATAAAACTGCGCTGAAGAGGCTTGTCAGGGTCACTGTCCAGAGTAGTTGTTGTTGTAATTGATAAGTTTCTCAATTAGTTGATTGCAATTAGGACGGCATAGTTCCATATGGAAGGTGGAGGGTGGAGGAGTTATGCCACATAGCTCCGATACCCCAATAAACCACCCTTAACACCAACAACGAACTGCATTGTTTGGACAATCGAATCATCATCAAGGTCACTCACTGGACTATCATGGGCGGAGAGGTCGTGTCATGTGTCGGAAGGCCTACCGGCTTCATGTAAATCCAGGCCAACTAGACACTAAAAAAAATCTAAACTCTTCTTTATGACGCTTACCGTCTGAACTCTTCTTCTTGTTTGTTGACAACCGAAATGTTATTCTAATGACCTTTATCTGAAGATTAACATGGAGGTACTGTAACGAAGCTGCAGTCCCAATTCTATGGATGTGGTCTTCAAGTGCAATACTGTTACCAAGGACATCACAAGATCCAACTATGATCAACAAACGAGTCTTTTCCATGAGAAATCCATAGGGCTTCAGCCATTTACTTTTTTCCTTTCGTTTTACAACTGCAGGTGGGAATTGTTTGGAATCAAACTACGATTGACCTTTCATCTGGGGGTTCAGAAGACCCAGAACCCGCTCGCTCTGACGATGACGTATCCCATGCCGATGCACCAACTTCCACCGTGGAACTCTGGCGGTGTCCGACCTCATGGAGTCTACCATAACTGGGACCTACGAATTTACACGGCGGAAGAAATTGTCAATCGGACTTATGATATCATAGCGAGAACAAAGAAAGTTTACAATGACGTTGGTCGTGCCAAGACCTTATCCTTTGAAACAGTTTTGAAGGTGAGGTCAAAGAATTCTGTGAAATTAAAGAATTATGTTGGATGTTATCAATTATATTTTTGCAGCCTCTCCTTGAAGTTCAGCGGTACAGCTTCGCTGCAGGAGCCCTTGTTACGTTCCCCCGTCACGTTTCTGAAGTTCCTTTCATTCGAGATGTAGCTGTGGAAGCAACTCGCCTGTTGGATGAAGCAAATGTGGAGATGAGCATGCGGACGGATATTTTCGACAAGCTGGTTGAGTTGAGAGAACGGTGTAACCCGAGCGAACTCACTTCGGAACAGTTACGCTGTCTGGATCACATGATCCACAGCGGACGACGAAGTGGTAATTTACGTCACCCTGAATTTTGACCTTATGATTTTTACAAATTTCTTTATTGTTTAGGTTTGCACCTGGGAGAGAGAGTTCGAAGTTCCATCAAATCAATCAAGACAAAGATCACTGATTTGCAGCTTCAATTTACACAAAATCTTGCAGAAGAAGAAGCAGCTGTGCTCTTCTCTCGTGAAGAACTAGAAGGAATGCCTTATTCGTTTCTGGAAAGCTTACCAATTGTGAGATTTAATTGTGATATACAAACTTACTTTTTGATTCGGCATTTATACATTTTTACAATAGGACCCAAGCACAAACAAGTATCAAGTTAGTTTGAAAGCGCACCACTTTTTCCCCATTACACGAAAATGTCGGAACCCGAATACTCGTCGCATCATGGAACACTGCTACCAATCCAAATGCCTTCCAACGAATACACGACTTCTTGAGGCCATTGTCGAACTGCGACAACAAGAGGCGGAATTACTGGGCTATGAAAACCATGCAGCTTACGCTCAGGTAACGAAGAAATGGTATTCATGTTTTTTGAATTTTAAAAATGTTTTTTTTATAGGATATCCTCATGGCTAAGAATCCCCATACTGTGAAAGAATTCCTCCTAGATTTGACCAAGAAGTTGAAGCCGCTTTGGAAAGTTGAAAAGGAACGAATGCTGGAGATGAAAAAGAAAGAGGTTTTCCCCTATATTTAAAAGATCTATTTGAAATTGCATAAAAATTGGTTTCACATTTTCAGTGTGAGCGATACAACTTGCCGTACGAGGATCGTCTTGAATTTTGGGACTTCCGCTACTACATGACTCTGATGGAAGAAGAAATGTACACAATTGATCAAGACCGGGTTATGGAGTATTTCCCACTGGACTTGGTGACTCGACGAATGCTCAACATATTCGAGATGCTGTTCAATCTAAGATTCTCGATAATTCCCAACGCTCAAAGATGGAATGATGATGTCATGGTGGTAAGTCCATATGAATAGACTGGAGTGTCAGAAAACTAGGAGATTTTAAAAATTGTTGTTTTTCCTTCTTAGTATGGCGTGAAGGATCAAGATTCAAATAAACGCCTTGGCTACATTTACCTTGACTTGTACCCACGTCCTGGGAAATTCGGACATGCTTGCTGTGTGCCACTCCAATCTGGATGCCTTGACTCCAACGGCAAGAGACAATGTTCCGTAGTTGCAATGTTGACCAATTTCAATCGTCCTAAAGAAGGGAAGCCATCGCTATTGGACCACAAGGAAGTAAGACCAATTTTATTAAAATTATATTGATCTAGCTGTAAAATCCCATTTACAATTTTTTTTTATTTCAGCTTGAACAATATTTTCACGAGTTTGGGCATCTCATGCATACGATTTGCTCGAAGGCAGAGACAGCAATTTTCTTTGGAACTCGCGTGGAAACGGATTTCGTTGAAGCACCTTCCCAGATGTGTGAGAATTGGGTCTGGCATCCGGAAGCATTGAATCATATTTCCAGTCACTATAAGGTTTGATTTTATTTTAGAATAAAGTCGTTTCAAAGGCTTATCCATTTACTGTAGGCTAAAATGTTTTTTTAATTTTGCAGACAGGAGATCGCATGCCTTTTCCTTTGATGAAAAAGCTGATTTTGTCTCGTCGAGCTAATTCCGCAGCGCTCAATCTTCGCCAATTGGTTTTGGCTATTTTCGATCAAGAGATTCATAGCGGTGGGCGTTGTGACACGCAAGAAACATATGCCAAAATCCTTAAAGTTAGTTTACCTTTTCCGTGTCTGAAATACGATTATAATTTGTAAGTTTCTCGTAGGATATCATGGGAATTGATGCAATGCCTGGAACCAACATGCCTGCCAATTTCAACCACCTTTGCGTCGGTTACAGTGGACGATACTACAGTTACTTGGTGAGTTTCTCCCGACAAGAACGCATGAAGATTTGCAAGTTAATTTGTTTTGTTTTGCAGTGGAGCGAGGTTTTCAGTGTTGACATGTTCAATAGTACTTTTGCAGTGCATGGTTGTCTAAACCGTGAAATCGGGATGCGCTACCGAACATGTGTGCTGGAACCCGGTGGTTCCGTTGACGCTGCTGAACTGCTTCACAACTTCTTGGGACGAGAGCCAAGTAACGCTGCCTTCTTGCGGATTAAGGGATTGCCTTTCAACTGAACCCAATTTCCTCAAACCAAAATCAGGTGAAACGCAATCATTGCTCACTCATATCATCACGACGTGTGATAAGGAAGACTTGAACTATTTTTGAGTTAACAGATCAAAATTAATAAGTGTGTACCAGTGTAATCCCTGATTGTCTAATTTCATTCCGAAATCGTTTGAACTTGTTTTGCCATTCTATCAGGGATGACGTAAGATTGTAAAATTTACTCTGTGAATCCCAAGTCTATTCGAAGTGGTGGATTAGGAATGGAAACCGGCGTCAACTGCCCAATCCATGGTCATGGTCAGAAATTATTATGGAAATGTCCTCTTATTAGTCTCGAAATTAAGTTTATTAGTCTAAAATCATTCTTCCCCTTCTGTCAATTTAAAAAGTAGGAGATTATCGCAATTCTCGTTTTTAAGATTTTAGACTCCAGCAACAATCGAAATCTCCAATTTATCGTCGCCATCCTGTTGAGCACCAAAAGCGACAAAATTCTAGTCTCCCATTTGCTTCACTTAGTAAACTAGTTATGTTATTATTGTTAGAATATTCGCAACAACACCAACTGATTACAGGAAATAGTAACTTGACGAAAGAATTTTAATATTAATTGTACATAAATATATATTTCAAAAATCTAAATGTTTCGTGTAGGAATTGTTTGATCCTATTTTTAAATCTTCACTTCCTCCTGTTTGAATACGAAAGGACGAAATAAAATTTGCATTTTGCAAGCGATAAGCCAGTGCGCATTTTGACAGGGAAAGACGCGTCCCTGACTCATGTCCACAAACCACACTGGTCCACACTGACCTTGACTTTTTCACATGAATTCAGTGATGCATTAATTTGACGCTTCCAAAACAATGCCATCTGTTATCAATTACTAGTTATAGACAAACCAGTTTCTAGTCACTAGAAAATATAGGCTGTGGCCAGTTGTTTTTTGCTGTCAATTGGGTGGACTACTGCTACAAATTCGAATGGGGGGTGTGGGGGGAAGGTCTAAGTCACAATGCAGCGTGACAACCAGGTGTAATCAAGTAGCATCACTTGCATGGCCGTCAACCATTGATAATGTCAATTTATCGACTTTCAAGGTTAATAAAGGTATCTATACCCCAGTTCTCCAACAATTCTTCGACCTCTCTTTCATATATACCTTGGACCTCTCTCGCCTTTCAGAATTCTACTAATCGTTTCAAAGCGAACTTTATGTTATTTTATTGTTTTATTATTTTTGATTTTAATTACTAAATGCTGACAAATACGTAAGTATTAATTCTTACCCGGAAAAGTTTCATAAAACAATCGATATTCGAAAAGTAAGTCCGTATCCGTCAAGTCCCTAGAAAGGACCGGCGCATGCGACCTAACAATTTTTTGACTGCGGTGTGAGATAAGTGAATCGTTGATAGAAAATTCTGCATTGTTATCCATTAGATGAATAAAAACAGAAATTTAAATTGTCACTGTCATATTTTTAAAAATGTCAACCCAGTCAATAGTTATGAGGATTAAAAGTTTTATAAAATACTATGCTGGCGGAAGCAGTAAATCCAGTAAATCCCCTGCTGGAGTATTATTGACTACACTGGACTAATAATTAGTTTCCGAATTTTTATTTGTTCACCAGACGGACAGACGAACAGACTTTTTTGAGAAAGGAGCCTCACGTTACTTTTAAAATCAGGGGAACGCCAAAGTTATCCGGTACCCTATAATTTGTAATCCGGGTTTCACAGCAACCCGTAAACATAATTCAGTTATTAGAGTAGTCATTAGTTAAGTTACTTTTAAAAATAATACTAGCCCTATTTCCAGGTTATTTACCTGAACAACTATCAACTGAACAGAATGCGTGGAATATTTTATGTAATATTTCGTGTCTAAAAATAAAGGCAAATTATAAATTAAAAAATTGTAAATTACTAAAGTAAGCATGAAGAAAAGGTGTATTCATAAGTAGAATTCTGCTTGAATACATCAATAATAAATGTAATCTAAGCTAAAAAAATATTTATTTTTATTTATTAGATTACTTATGAATCCTGTTTATAAGTAAATCTAATAAATTGATAGGTTCATTAATAGAGGTGACTGGGAAGTGTATAAATCTTGAGAATTGCAAATTGTTGTGTGTTTGACAATTAAAACTTGAGAATATTTGATTATTGTGGGTATTTGTGGGTATTTGTGGGTATTTGTGATGTGTTTTTGGTTGATTTGTGTTAGTGCTTCTGCGTGTTTTTTCGTGCGAGAGGAGGCGAGTGTGGGGGTCAGTTTTTCCCTTGTCCCAGTGTCTCTGAAGCAGGACCAATTTAACCTCCGCCACTGCTGCTGGCCCACCAGAACCAGAGACAAGGCGATTGTTGGATCCACCAGTCCAAGTCAGTAGTAGTAGAACAACTAATGGAAGAATCAAACATCCTCTGACAGGGTCAACCAGGTCAACTAACAACTAAGGTCAACATACAGACACACCAAGTACTCTCAACACTCCTCAAAAGGGAGTCATTCTTATGAAAAATGCAAACATTCTCACTGCATTCTACATTACCTCCGGTACTGCCATTGCCACCACCAGGCAATCCAGGTGAGCTAATTAACCAAATTTAATTAATACAGAGGCAATACTGACATACCAAACATCCGCTCAGGTTAACCAGGCTAAGAGTCATGGGCTATTCTCATACTCTCATGTCTGGAGTAACCAAGTGTCAAGTTACTTTTTATTAATTTACATCTCGTATATTACTTTACATCTCTGGTGACTAGTCTGGAAGAACTTAATCTTATTGTGTTCTTATCGAATCACAGGAGGACACTACTCAGCCGCCGCTAGTATCCAATCACAACCAATTAATTTGGCCACAAACAACTCTGCTAGAAGAGTCACCACCAATCATGGAGGTATGTGGATCAATATCAAATGTTACTGGGGGTGTGTCGTTCGGTTAAAATTGGTTCATAATGGATGTGGTGGTTTACTATATTTTACATTTCAGGTCGAAAGATTTTGAACGATTGGCTGCGGATGTGATGAGTGAATGGGTGAAAAGGTTGGTGTCAGTGAATGGAAGGCTAAAGGGCAAGAAAATGTGATGATTTGCAAGTAGAGTAATCCACGTAGCTGACCTTGATGAAAACCCATTTTTTTTCGTAAAAAGAAAGGCTGGAATCTTAAAGTATTTGTGTGGAGAATGGAGACATTTGACATACTTCCAGAAAAATCAAAATGGCGTGACCCGTGAGAGTGCGATGACCGTTTGGAATTTAGCCAGTTTAGATGTTTTATTAGCGGTTGTTAACCTCGAGGTATAATGGCTTTTATTCAAGTAGAGGCTTGGAGTAGCAAATTGTTCACCTCCCTCATTCCAGTCCCCCAAGCCGATTTAGTAAGGAAGCGATTTTAGAAAGGAATAACCTCCTTTAAGTTCAGTGTCACTTCCACGCGGCAGTTTCCTGATTGCCATGCCGAAGTTAGCCATTTTAGCATATGGCGTCCAGTTTAACTGCGGCTACATGAAGTATCTGGTTAATTTTTATGGCCTATGAAGTGTAAACATACTCCAGTTTCAACTATTTTCTCAGAATTGAACCGGTCCGTACCGGCCACTGGCGCACGGCATGTTGAAAGGAGCATAATAAAATTCTAAAGCGCTGCATTGTCCCTGCTTCCGCGTATCCTCTAAACTAATTAAACCGTAGGAAAGGTTTTTCCTCCTAAACTTTTATTTAAAAAGTTCTTTATCCAAAATGTATTTTTCTTTTTCAATATATCAGCTATGGAGTAAATTATTTACACTGATGTCCAGTTTTTCCAGCATCTAGTAACTCATGTTTCTTTTAATTATTTCAGAACCTGTGCCGACCATGTACAGGCACGAAGCAGTTCCAATACCTATTGCTACCAGGATTGTAAATCACAATCAAGCAGAGCAGCAGGTTTGCTACACTAGTTTTTAAATATCTTATGCTAATAATACCAAATTGACATTGGGATTTAAGACACAATTTTTGTTTGCTTCAGGCGCAAGATTTATCTATTCACTCGAACCGACGGCAGTTTAACACGGACCCCGGACGACAACAGTTCAATCTGATAGAATTCTGCAACATAGTTTTGGCATATACAAACTACCCGGAGGCATTCCGTGATGAGGTAAAGGCGAACTTGGTATTTTGATTCAATTATGTAAATAATCATATCATTTTCTTCTAGACTCAGTACCAGCCGAGCTCTGATGTAAAGGTAAAATCTGAACCTGTTTACCAACGACCTCCACAAAAACGGAAAATTACAACTCAGCCTAAGCAAAAACCTGGACGGAAACCCAAAGTGGCCAAAACCCTAGTCCCTCGAATCCGTGCTGAACTTCAGCCAGAATCAACAGGACAGACTGGAACCCGAGTCAAAGTAGAGAAGATAGAAGAACCCCGGGTTAACAACCGGCGTCGTGAGAGGAAAGTCTCAAGCCCTTTAAATAGCGTTGGTGAATCTGCACGAGAGAGCACGCATTCTAGTTCATCCAGTACATCCTCCCACACAGAGGAGCGAGATAGCCAACCATGTAACCTATTCTACCCTGGTAAGAACATCATTTTCTGAATATAATTATTTCTTACGTCATCACCGATTATTTTTTCATTTTTATCTGTAGTGGACAATCGAGATGAAAGTTGGGACGAGGTGACTTGTTTCTGCGGAAAGCCCTTTGCTGGACGCCCGATGATTGAATGCGAGAACTGTTACGTGTGGCATCATATGAGCTGTGCTAAGCTTCGCAAGACGAATGTTCCAAAAAGATTCTACTGTCGAGACTGCAAGCACCTGTTCCCAAACGTTCAATCTCGCCAGCGTCGAGGATCAGGGAATACACGTCCTAAGGTGAATGTCAAAGTCGGGAAGAATGGTATGGCTTCAAAACTCCAAGGGAAACTGGAGAAGCAGTCTCCAGTTCCAAAGATCCAGATTAAAGTGGAGAAGCAGGAAACGCCTTCTGTCAGCCACAGCGCAGGCTCTCCGGCTGGTGCTTCTGCTCCGCTTCCACCCATCAATGAGCAGGCTTACGTCCTTCCCTGCAGCGATGGTACTCCTCCCACAAGCCAGCCTACCTCCGTCATCAGAGGTCCTTCCAATCCACAACAATTTCGTAACCGGCACTACCCTTACCTGAATGGGGACTCGGATTCAAAAACTACTGTCCAGACTGCACCCAAATCCTCCTCCGCCTCATCAATCCAGCAGCAGAGCATCTTGCAAAAACCAGCAGAGAAGACTAAACGACGGCCAACACTCAATTCTGCATCATCGGGGCTGTACGATGACGTTCTTCCCTTGCGGCTAGATTTCTCCCCAGTCGCATCACACAACGGAAGCTCATCATAAAGTGAAGCAACACTTTCTAATCCATAAAAGCCCTGTGAGAAAAGTTCAAATTCTAACCTAAAAATCTAGCCTCCTTATTAATCTAGCTGGATTTTCTCTTTAGAGTTTTTAGTAGCAACGTAAGTTAAATATGAGAATTATACTGGGCGTGATGTAACCCTTTATACCCTTTTTAAATATTTTAGTTCAGAGGGAGGAGATATATTGAAACACAAATTTAAAAAAAATGGGGAAAAGAGTCCAAACTTGGAATCGTGCTATTTTTAAATTACATTAGCGTGGTTGGGATGAAGAAGGCCATTAAGTTTGACATACGATATGGCTAGTCAATCAATCTTAAACTGTAGGAATTTAGTTGACTTTTTAACTGGGAGATTCAACCCGTCTCCCAAAAGAGCTAAACGGTTTTTTTGGTAAAGTGCGGAATGCTCCTTGCGGAAAGTCAATCTTTTTCTTTTTTTTTCAAATAATTCCAATTTCTATAAGTTCCCTGGATTATTTTTGTTTAGGTTTAAATACTTTAGCTTTTGTTAAATGATTCGAATAGAAGCGGATCTGCCTTCTAGATAGTTTACTTTTAAAATGAAATGGTATCTATTTTATGAGATATATATTAATCTATTCCTGTCTCTCATTCGAGTGTAAAAGTATGAAAGGATTTACAAGTCAATTATTACATTTTATGCGCATGATAAAATCGCATAAATCCTAGTGGAATCAAAATATATATTATTATTATTATTATTTACTGTAGAATTTAGGAAGGAAAAATTATAAACCCTTTAATTAGTAGTTTGGTTAGTGGGAAATTAGTTGCAACTACTAGTAGCGTGTTAAACTCGATGTTGAAACAGTTTCTTAAAATCACCCAGTGTATAACTAAAGGATTATGTCTCTAAAACTCTTGGGAAAATTATTTTCTGCACAGTTAAATATTTTTTTTGGGTATACAATATACTATAATTCACAACAGTTTCCTTCAGTTTAACCTATGGTCAACTCGAAACTGAAACAAATAAACTGGTTTAAGCCCTTCGCTAATGCAAAAGAGTTTTTTTCTCTGGTCAATGGTAAAGTGACAGAATTGCCAGTTTATGTGCCTTTGAGTTATTCCTGAACATCGTGGGTGTTTACTTATTACAAGGTCAAAGTTATTTAGATAAGTACTAAAAGTAGTGGAGTATTTCTGAAGTAAAAACAAGTGGGTTTACAAATAATGCTCTAAAGTTCATTGTAGTAAATGGGTAAGGATAGGCAGGAAATTCACATTAGGACGACGTTCAGATCGCAAATTCCCATGAACAGGGAATGTTGTGGACACCTTGAACAGCTACAGTCGAATGAGGTGGCAGGGTATCCAAAGGCAAGAGCTGGAACCCCTGAGGGGCTATAAGGCTCTCTGCTGGGATTTTGTTCCATGAATACGTTTCTGGAGGGTAGATCTCCTCGTCCAATCTCTTTCGGGGTTTCTTCAAGAGCCTGTTAGAAGATCAAGAAATTAAACTAATGCACTTTGAAGAAAGTTTTATACTTACTCAAACATTCCTTGAACAACTCTGTTATGAACAGGAACCACGTTCCCAGCAGGATCTTCACGCAAAAGGACATTGATGCAGTCTCGAATTTGGTTGATCTGAGGAGCATAATTCTTTCAATAATTCTCATTTCAATCAATTCTTAGACAAAAGCGAGTTAAAAACCTGTTCAATGTCGTTGTTGTCAATAAAAGTGTCAAAAACAATCTCCATGTCGTGATCTTGGTAAATCGGTGATCCAGCTAGATCCATCCCAAGACCACAGAGGACTCCGGTGTATCGAGAGTTGTACCGGTCAACCCGAAGTTCAATTTTGGGAGCAAAAATCATAGACCAGAGTGCCATAAGACCAGGAACTGCAGGCATAACGGTAGTGTCCCTGTGCCATAAATCAACATTTAATAAATCGAAGTTTTTATAGTTTATTTTACTTTGGGCCTCACCTGGCTACGACACGATCTGTTTTGTCTTGAATGCTAACAGAGCATGAGACAACGAGTCTGGAAGTAGGAGCCCCTGGCTCATGGTCCAAGGCCACGGAATTGACACTCTGGTCGTCAATGTTAACCGTTTTCATGCTACTACTGTGGCACAAGGACTTAAACGTAAGTTCCAACGGGCTCCATGGGCCTTTTAACTCCAATTTCGTCTATAATGAAGATAAACGTATACATCATATTATAATTTCAACTCGTTTATAACTTTATGACTAACAAATCCTTGATTGGGATTTCGCCTCGGTGGTGTCATGTATAAGATGTCTTTCATTGGATCCACTTGTTCCCTATTATGTGCTAGTATTTCGTCCTGCCTCATCAGATTAACTCTGCTACGAGCATCATGGTTAACCTAATTAACAAATCAATGAGTACAGTCACAAAAAACATGGAGTAAAGTGAGCTGGGGTATTGAGTACTGGAGAGAGTTTCAGGTAAACAATCACTAATCAGGCATCAAATACCGCAGAGACAGGTTGATAGAACAGCAAGTCATGGTGAAATATTTTTTGGTCCAGTGATCCATTAATGCCGAAAAAATTCTATCGGATGCTACACTAAATACTTGACTTACGCCACAGAGAAACGACTCAGTAACCCTGTCTGCATACATGAACTCGACCAGCTTCTCATTCACGTTGATGACATCTCCTTCTCCAGCTTTTCCAACTCCAACAAGCGTCCCAACAATACAGCTTTTTACAATACAGTAAATCTAAATCAAATGGTATAAAAGCTAATCGTGATATGAGTCCATAATGAAAATTATAATAATAACTTACTTCAAATCGAAGGCTGAGTTTGGAATTATTGGCTATACCGTTGAACCTGTCGATAGCGATTTGATGCCAAACAGATCCAAAGACAATGGCAGGTTTTATGTTAGCCAGCCGACACTCAACAGCCTAGGATTAAAAGGCGGTTTAGTTCAAAACCGCTAGACACACTTGATATTATACTTACCAAACAAGGCCTCAGGTGTACTTCTGCAGCTTTGAGTTGCTCACTAAAGCCCCGAAGCTTCATCGGGTCAATCCATTCCGAATTCCCATAATCTACAAAGTACACCTGAAATCGTATAAAAAAAACACTCTCAGACCATTTCCTTCCTTGGTACCTCTTATACAATGAAACACTCACAGAAACTTTGTCGTGGGGATTGAGAACGGTACGAATCCTAGCCCTGTAGTATGTGTTTTGAAATTCAGCCAAGCAAAATGAACCCGGTTGGATTTCTTCGAATGAGAGTCTCCGATTGAGATCCATACTGTCACTGATTGTCTGTGCCAATTTGTCCAATTTGTCTTGATGGTAGAAATATACAACGTAAAATTGGCTCGGGCTGACAACCTATTAAATTAAGTTCTTGTTTAAATCTGGAGTATTGGCATGAAAATTTTATTTGCTTACATGGCAGATATTGACGAAAAAATCACTGACTGTGATTTGTGGGAGCTCAATTTGAGGGGGACAAGGAATAAAATTGTCCCGTCGAAGTCTGAATTCAGCCACCTGCTGCTTTTGATGACGGTCTTCTTCATTTTCCCTACTGTAAATAGGGTAACTATCATAAAGTGTCCGTAACTTCATCCTAAAAATTCAAATTCTTACCAAAGTACGTCGAACTCTACCCGTTCCCGGATTTGGCGGAGTTTTACAGCTCGGTACACAGTTCTATTAATTGGTCCAATCTTATCTTCACTCGTCTTATCAAAAGTTACCAGCACTTTCTGCCCTTCGAAACCAATTTCTGGGAAGTCGAGACCCATCGCTAGTTTGTCTGCAACGTGCTTGGCATATCTAGCCATAAAAATAAACGTGTTTTTGTGAATAATAATGTAATGAAATGTACGTAAATAACAATGGCTTACATTTCTCCTCGACGATTATGAGGGAAGCCTTTGAAATATACTGTGGTGAACAGTTCTCGCCCCACAATCTCTCTAGATAGTTCTCGTTCGTAATTGTTCTCTGGACGATTACGCTGAAAGTAGTTGGGGTAGAATGCACCGGCAATTGCCACCTTCAGCATCATGCCTTGCTCCTTCGTCAGTCCATCACCTGTAGCTGCATTTAAACTCAATGGAATGGGAACAACGTTCAATTCCTTGAGCCTCTTTCCGATGTCAGCGATACTGGCCTTCATTTCCCTAAACCATAAATAATATATTTAGACAACAAAGAAAAAGAAGCGTCCTGCAGGCAGGCGCATGTACTGTATTTCCTCGTCATACCTCAGAGCGTTAAGGTTAGCAAATGCCTCTTTAGCCCAGTCGCGGTGTTTTTGGGCCGGCAAAGAATCCCAGTGCTGAGAATAAATTAACATGTTACAACCTACAGAATTCTCTGTCTGCATTTACGTTTAAAAAACCTTGCATTTACTAACCTTGTACAAGTGTAAGATTGCAAAGCAATCGGAATAACTCTTTTCCGACCAATTCAATTTGGACAAGTAGGCGTCCAATCTCCTGTTGAACTGTGAGGTAAATAGATTTCTCACACTTAGGCCGGCAGCTAATAAATAAAAATATAATCAGTGATGAAGGAAGGTGAAAAATTATGTTCTTTACTCACCAACGATAATGCATTCGCTCATGACCCCAAACACATGACCGAGCATGATGAGTCGGGAGCACTGCTGTGTGATTGGTAACGCAGCCATTACTTTCCCCAAGAACGTCAAGTCTCCATCGGCAGTTTCATACGTTTGCACGCCTCCTCGTGTTTTAAGTATACTAAGCCCACCCACCTAAGAAATGAAGTTAAAACATCGCGTGTAACTAAATATTTCGAAACTACATCTTTATTAACTTTTACCTCCTTCAGATTCACAACAGCCCTTTCAATCCCAGAGAAAGGAGGAGGATCAATAGCCATTGCAAGAAGCTCCCTGGGGCTCCCCATATCCAGCATCTTGATATCAATGACGACACTCTCAAGTCCACCACGAAATATTTCAGGCATGCTGTGCTTCTCCAGCGTCTACAAAAAGACAGAATTTGGTTATTCCGGATTGTTTGAAAAGAATATTCTCTTCTAAGACTGACATAATAAAAATCCTGTGGAATCAGTCGAAACACAATTCCGTTTTGCACACGCCCAGTTCGACCTTTTCTCTGCACGCATTGCCCCTCAGAAGCCCAAACAGTTCGAAGGCAATCGAAGTTCGTCCGTGTGTCCTTGTCTTGAGCCTTTGTGAGGCAAAAGTCAATGACTATATACAAATATAGGAGATTTCGATTAAATTATCGCTCGTGATTGCGTAGTAGTTAAATACCGTAAAGAACGTCGGGAACGGTGATAGAGCTCTCAGCGATATTCGTGGCCAGAATTATTTTTCTGTAGCGGGGCTCTAAGGGCTGGAAAGCTTTAGACTGTTCTTCGGCAGTAATCGTTGAGTGCAGTGGAATTATTTTCCATTTGTTAGGATCCGCATCCCTGCTACAATATTGAAAAAAAAAATAACCATGTAAATAATATAAAATTACGATCACATCGACACCGAATATCTTAGAATTAGATTAAAACATACTCTTTCATGTCATTCCTGTTTTGTTGAACAAGTTTCTTCGAGAGGGTGTCAATCTCAACATAGCCAGGGAGAAAAACCAAGACTGAGCCACGTACTTCCTGCTATAAAAACACACAAAATTAAATGCATGTAAAGTTTTGTGCTTGTCAATGATTCTTAGTCTTAGGCCAATGACAGGCTAAACATACGTTGCTTATTAATAGGAACTTACATGCTGCACGTTTTGGCGAGCCGACCTCATTCTGGGATCATTCGACGCTGCTTTCTCCATAGTGTCCAACCCCATTATTACCTTAACTGCAACGTCATACATTTCTGGAAAAAGGGTACCTTTTTCTTTTGAAAATTCCAGTTCATTCATTGCTGCCTGGAACAACACAAATGAAGCAATCAGCCAAACTTAATATCAACTGAATGATTGATTGTAGGATTACTTTATCCATGCACTGCTCGAGGAACCGTTCTTCCACTCGGAAAGGGGCTGCGGTGGCAAGGATTTTGATAATTGGTGCAGGCTCCAAAACACCATTTCTCTGAATGCTAAAGTATTTAGAGAACTTCTCAGCGTTCAGCGTAGCTGACATCAGGATGATTTTCACACTCTTGGCCGCGTTTTTGTTGTCTAGTAGGATTTTCTTGATGATCAGCAACAGAAAGTCTGTCTCCAGGTCCCGCTCATGCACCTCGTCAATGATAATGTGAGTGTACTTTTTCAAAGATTTGGATTGAATGAGTTGTTGCAGAAGGACACCGGTGGTCATATACGTGATCAAAGTGTCTCGTTCCTTTAAAGTCTCCTTCCCAACCTAGAAAATTCAGGGTTCTAAATGAAGGGTGGTCAAAGAAATGTAAGTTTAGTGGGGTACAGTTTACCTGGAATCCGATGACAGTCCCAATATCCCAACCACGCTCTTCACAGACACGTCTAGCAACGGACATTGTCGCAAGTCGACGTGGTTGAGTGACAATGATGTTGCAGTACATCTCCCGCTCACAGCAGTAATCCAGAATGTATTGCGGGACCTGTTACAGAAAAATAACTTATTCCTAACTTCTATTTTAGTGTACAAGGTATGACATTTTGACAATTCCTTGTTTTGAATCAGGATTTATGGAATGCAATTATACCTGTGTAGTTTTACCACAGCCGGTGAAACCCTCTACCACTACAACGTTGTTCAGTTCAACTTGTTCAATAATCTGGTGAAAACAAAAACGTATAAATGTGTCTCGAATTCATAATCATCGGATGGTTTGTCACCTTTTCCTTGTATTCGTGAACTGCCAACTTGCTTGTTGCTTCAAATTTCCGGTAGTTGAAGCTGAATCGCTTGTAGTTCGGTAATTGTTTAAAGTAACGCTGCATCAATGTGTCTCCATGAGCCTGGGTGCTTTGATCTTCCAAATCCTAGAATCAAAGCAGTGAATAGACCACAAAGTCAAAAGTGCTTCCAGTTAAACAACTCACTTGGTCGATTATAATTGCATTGTTTGGAGCATTCCTAACATAAGCAGTCTCCTCCTCTGGGGTACGCTGACTGTAATGAGGAACGTGGATAGTAGGTGTAGTAATAGGTTCCTTCGTCTTGATCTGAATCGTCGGAAGTGGACCTGGACTGAAAAAATCGGTCACCTTTGGTTCTTGGTAGGTCCCAGCTTGCTCAATAACCGTAGTGATGAGTGGGGGAACCGAAAATACATCGTCAAGTACAGGTTTGACATCTCGCTTCTCGTCAAATTCTCTTCCATTCCCTTGCCTAGGCATTTCGCCATTTTGATCCGGATTAGTTTCATTCTGATGGTCTTCCTCAGTTGAGCCCGTGAATCCTTGAGTTGTCAGACCTGGGTTAGTCTGTTCCAGCCGTGGCCGTTTGTATGGCGGTGAGTGTGGCACTGTTCCTTCAGCGCTCAGTTCCTCACCCGCCATGATTGGATCTTCTTCTATCTTTATACCCGGTTCTTCCTTTATTTCTGTTTTAACATTACAGATCATTGCATGTGGATTTGGGAATTCCATAATTATGCAAGCAGGAAGGAGCGAAGATGGACGTTAGTACTGATGGGGATTAGTTCCTGTTACGAGGGAGTACAAATGGATAAGTGACAAGGACAAGACAACACACTACATACACTAAGGTCAGAGGTTGTAACTTACCTTGATGGATGATAGATAACTCAACTTCAATGACCTGTTGACCTCGTAAACAGAATGAACTCCTTTCGATGGAAATCCTGCTTTGTGCTGTCTTGTTGGGTCTCTGATGGGAGATTTTTGTCCTAAAAATAAATAAAGTGAGGCGCTATGCTAGGCTAGGTAGCATAGCGGTAAAAGACACGCCCAGCAGGCAGGGGCAAGGGTCATGTTGACAGAGCTGGACATGTATGTAGTGTGACATGACCCTCATGACCTTCATGACACGATGTCACTTGTGGTTCATTTCCTCCAAAATGTCTTCAAAAACCAATTAACAAAACTAATAAACGCTCTTCAAACAAAATAAAACTAAACCCGATTTCTTAAACGTTTTTATTCAGTATTTTCTAACCGACAAAGAGGATACTGCAAATGGGGAAAACAAGAAGGATCTGAATGCAGCCTTGGATTGAAGCATCTGATGTTGAGGGAACGGTCGCTGTAGCCTGAAGCAGTGAGTCGGTACTCACGCGCGCCGTCGTCGGAGACACTTCCTCCTGCCTTCTTGGAGGGAATGGCGGTGGTTTTTTATTATAGTCGCCGGACTGTACTTGTCGAAATGACGCAAAGGCGTTGAGCCTCCCGTAACCGAAAAAGTGGTTTGGGATTTCCTTCGGGCCGATACCACCACAAGTATTGGTGCCAATTACCCGGACGTCTTGAGTGGCTCCGCTTAGAAGCACATTTCTGACTTGGTCGTAGGTCAAATCACCTTTGGCGTTAAGCAGTAAAGCTATGGCTCCAGCAACGTGTGGGGTTGACATTGAGGTCCCGGAGAGCAGTCTGTAAGCATCATTTCCTGTGTTAGACGCTGACCTTATCCGCTCCCCTGGTGCTACTAGATCCGGTTTTGCTCCGTGTTTCTGAGTGAACCCGCCGGGCCCTCGGCTACTGAACGACGAGAGTGTGACTGCTTCTGATATGGAGCCAATGGAAAGCACGTCTCCATCGCTAGGAGAGTTGGCGCTGTTACAACCCCTTGCGCCGCTATTTCCGGCTGCGAAAACTGGGATGATTCCAGCGGCATGAAGAGACTGAATGGCTTCGTTAAAAATGGTTAATCCATTTCCGCTGGTTCCCCAACTATTGGACACAATATGAGGAGCTTTGGTACAATCTTCTTTTTGTAAATCGGGATCGGATGGACAAGCCATGAACTGGAGGCACTGCAGTAACAAGTCGAGCGTTGTCGTATCATCTCTGAATCCCCTGCAGCTCATCCATTTTGCTTCTGGAGCTACTCCTATTCCACCACTTCCAAGGATTGTACCAATGGTGTGAGTCCCATGCGCGCTTTGACTTGTGTCAATTGGTGTCTGGGTTCCATCAATAGGGTCCAACCAGCCATAATTGCCTATGAATCTGTCCTTGAAGGCATTGTGCGAAGCGTGTGCGCCAGTGTCGACCGATCCAACAACTATCCCCGTTCCTTTGTATCCCGCATCCCAAATGTCGCTTGCTAGGATATTTGAAATTCCCCACTCCAGCTGGTACACTCTTTGGACGTCGGTGGCGTCATCTTGGGCTGATACAGGCTGAAGAAGTGACACAACTTCGTTGTGAATAATTGACTTCACTTCTGGAAACTCGGAGAGCTCTTCCATTAGTTGTTGATCAGCATCTCGAACAAAAACGACATTTGCTATCCAGTAGCTTTTTACAGAGAATGATGAACTCAAACTCGCCTTGGAAGACAAATAATTCAAGACGGGTATCTGCGACTGCGCTGTTTCATTAGATAGGATGTGTTTGACGCCATTGAGTCTTGCATTTCTGTCAATTGGCTCGAACGCTTGTAGCATTGAGGATACCGTTGTTGATTCAAGGTGAACTAAAATGTCTACATTTTGTTCCGAGTTTACAGCTACTAATAAATTCGGATGGATTTTGGAGTTTGAAGCTCGATTGCAGCCGACAATTGCCAGAATGCCAAGAATTAAACCACATCGAAACATTTTAAAAATATCATAATAATGAATGCTGATTTATTCAATTTATATTCATCAGTGTATTTGCCGAGATCAACGTAATTGGCACAATTTGTCGTAAGCTATCCTTGGAATGGTTCAAATGACTAATGAAATAAAAGTCTTTCCGGATGATCACGTCAATGAGATTTTAGTTTTTACTAAAACTATAAATATTTACAAGCACAAAAAAAATAATGCGCATTTCCTGGCGTCATTTATTTTTGCAATTCTCATCATGGGTCATTCACACTCTTTGTGTGACATCATATTTAACTAACAAAAGTTCCAATTATGGGTCAAAATGGTCATAAAAGATTAAAATGGCGTAGTGTGCTACACTATAAAAAAAACTCCAATAAAAATGTAGAATTGGGATATGCCTAAATTCTGGCAGCTCTCTGAGTAATGAGTATGAGTAAATTCAATATAATTCAATTATTTTTTCTATTAGAAAATCGTGGAAATTGTTCGAATCACGAGCAAATCGCTGACGCAAGGTATTCAATTCCACGTGCAAATTCCAAAGATCCTAATGACAAGATTCTTCGCTTCACACGCAGTATATTGTTCAAATTGTTATGTTATGTGACCCTGTCCAAATGGTCCAGAATTAGTGTGAATGGCGTTACAATGTCGTTCATTCTGCATGAATTTTGGCAATGCAAAATTTTTTACGATCGGAACTTTAGGTGTTTTTGGTTTAATGAAAGCTAGCTCTACCTAGTCATTCCATTCCATTGGTCTCTTCTCTGTGGATAATAAGCAGATGAATTTCCAAAATAACAATGCAATTCAATTGTGAGTTGGACAACAATCCAGGGGATCACACACAAACCTCAGTAATTGGACCCTGATTATCTTGTACAGGATTCAGCCATTTAGACTTCCGATTTGCTTCATTTCTGCAGTTAGTGCTGGTGCTGACTTTAGGCTGTGCTCAATAGTTTTCGTCGGTGCCATTTCCCGAATACTCCGCTTTTCAAATGCCACCGCTAACTTGGTTTTCATTTACAACCTGGGCGCTCCTTTGTTTGTTGTTGTGCGACCAGAATCCACAGGTAATGTTTCATAAGGGGCTTATCTAAGGGTTTCAGAATTTGTGACTAGCTTTGTGTAAACGATAATCAAAATGGAAATGTTGAAAAGTATTTTAACATATTGAAAAAACCAAAACCCCACTAAGGTAGAAGGTATTTTCAGAACTTTTCCAGATTTATTGACACACAGTTTTATAACTTTCTCGGAAGAAAAAAAGTTACCAATCTGAAAATAAAAAAGATGGACACTTTAGATTGAAATTCAATGTATAATACCAATGTTATACTTGTAGGGTCGCACAATTAGAAATTCTTGGCAAGTTCCGGAGATTCCAAACTCTGAGGATGGTAAGCCTTGAAAATATTCTTTTGTTCGACATCATTGAATAACCTTATGACATCAACCAGGCGTCCTTGACGAGATTGTGCATGTGCAGTTCAAAACTCCATTGCGACGTCGGAGGGACTTGAGCAGTATGGATTATCACATTGTCGAAATCCGTGGATCCAATGACAACACGACTATGCATCTCCATTTAACATTGAAGTCATTGACATCTTCTGATTTCAAGTAACGAACAAACATGATTCCAAATTTTTAATTTATTAACCCCTGTTTATCCAGAGTTGTCATCAAAGATGGAGATGGAAATACTAGCGTGTATCACAACGTGCAAGTTAATTGCTTATACGCAGGCGTAGTTGCTTCAGAGGCCGAAGGCAAGGCCGCCATTTCTACATGTGGGAATCCCGGAGAAATCGTAAGCATTTTTTTGAAAACATACTCCAATAATAATTATTTTGATGAAATCGAAGCGCTGTGAAATTTTATTTCTTCCATTGAATATAATATTTTTCCCCAAAATTTTGAAACGATGGGCGGAGGCGTCATGTTTTTTAACTGCCTAGAAGAGCTACTTTTGCCATTGTATTTTTGCCGTAAAACACTGGTAATAATGATGGTTTCAGAGTGGGATGATCATAAAGAGTGACGGCCATTGGCTGATTGAACCACTTCCGGTTACTGGTCATGACTTTGAGAGAACAAAGGAAGTCCCTCATCGAATTCGAAGATCAAATCCGGACAAACCCCACATAACAATGAACCTTGCTTCCGATGGTAAGTTACATGAAATAATTGGAATGAAAACATCCTATTACACGCCGAGTTATTCAATTTACATTTACCAATCGACAACAGCAAATTCTCATTTAGTTAGGCCACACGTCTTCTTCTAAACTCAATTTGAATAACTCGCAGCATGCTTTGCTTGAATTCAAATTCTAAAAGTGGCTTAATTGCAGACCTACATGTGCCGCAAGCTGATTTGGAAGCTGCTGCTAAATTAGCTATTCAAGATGAGAAAAATGCTCTGAAAGATGACCATGCAGTTGACATTATGAACAAAACCGAAAAAACCTATATCCCGCTAATGCAAATGGCACTTCAGGCAGACGGTGAATACGGAGTGCAATTAGAGTCACTGCAAAGAGAAACTCGGGATTCATCTTCTAATGAACTGGCTTCAAAAAAGGACAAATCCACCGCAGCCAGTACTTCGGGGAAACAGGAAGTTGTCGAAATCGCTATATTCTCAGATCCTGACTTTTACGACGAAATGAAAGTGCGCTACCCCAAGGACACCGATGCCAAAGTCAATGAATATATTCTGACGCTGATGAATGCTGTAAACAATTTGAAAACATATTCTTTTTGAAATGATGTTTATCACAGTCTGATTTCAGGTGGAATTGATCTACGAGCACAAGTCCCTTGGAGTCTCATTAGTTTTCAAGCTAGTTCATATGGAAATTTTAAAAAAGTGGCCAAGTAACCTGAAAAAAAATGGGAAAAGTGCAAAGGATTTCCTCACATCCTTTTGCCAGTATGCGGGAGACCTCAACAAGAACAATGCTCTCTGGGATCACGGACTGTTTTTGACGGGATCGGATTTGGTAGAAGGAGGTTCTGGTGCCACTGCTGGATTGGCCTGGGCAGGAACAATGTGCTACCGATTCTTCAGTTGCTCAGTCAGGTTTGCGTGAAATAGTAACGTACATGTCAACTTATGAATAAAGTTCGCCATTGTTTGATCCCTTGGTTCCTTATCCAGTGAGTCTTTACAACTGGGTTCCGTTTACGTGATTGCGCATGAGCTTGGCCACAGCATGGGAATGGATCATGACGGCACAGAAAGTTGTAAAGCCTGCGACGGAGACAAGTTCCTGATGAGGTACAAAGCACTATTATTACGTTTTATTGAATTTAGACAACCTAAACAATATTTGTTAGTCCTACGACTGGTTCGGGGAAAGTAACGTGGTCATCTTGCTCAAGCAAAAATCTGAAGGATTTCATTAAAATCGGCTCGCCACAGTTGAAGGGAAGCAAATCCGCAGCCCCTCCGAAATGCTTGACAACGAGTAGCCGAGAAACTAAAGAAATTGTTTACAAAGATACAACCCTACCAGGTCAAAAGTTCGATTCAAAAAAGCAGTGTCAATTAGCACTCGGGAAAAAATTCGCTCCGCACATGACAAAATCGCCGCCATTCAATGTATGTAAATGAAAAAAGTGTAATCAAATTAAGTTATTGTATCATTTTTCCGTGTACATTCAGGATATTTGCCACATGTTATACTGTGCCAATACGACACATGCCACGACTTCACACGCAGCGCTTGAAGGAACACTATGTGCAAAAGGAAAAGTAAGTTAAACCCAAAGTTTATAGGTTTAAACAAATTGAATTGAATTATATAGATGTGATATTAATAGATATGCCAAGGAGGACTCTGCGTCAAATCAAGTTAGATCAAGAGGAGCGTGAGTAAATCAAATTATTCGGGAAATAAAAATTTATTTTTGATGCGAATTAAAGGCGGAGTATAATTTATC
Organism: Pseudachorutes palmiensis; assembly: GCA_009869845.1. Classification (NCBI taxonomy): domain Eukaryota; kingdom Metazoa; phylum Arthropoda; class Collembola; order Poduromorpha; family Neanuridae; genus Pseudachorutes; species Pseudachorutes palmiensis. The sequence continues at coordinate 11,667 of VNWY01000020.1, read as the reverse complement.
ATCGCTTTTGTTTCTGTCGCCAAGCGAAGTTTGTAATTCTTGCTCATTGCATAACCTCGGAACTTTCCTAATCATTTTCTGGAAGGAACAAGGCGGCCATGCCGTGATCCGTAATTGTCTTGTCACTCTCTTTTGCCTTTGTACCAGTCCGAACCAGGTTCCTTCAAATTAAAAATCCCGAACGGAAATCCAGGTCAATCACAACTTTGTCTAGTACAGAAAGAGGTGCTCGTGAAGAATAATTTGTCAAAATCCAGAACATGACAGGAACTTGTTTTTGTAGAAAAAGACAGGCATTTTTTTTAATATATATTATACTGAATTTATTCATGGCCTATGTCATTTTGGAATTGGCGTGATGCATCAAGGTGACATTTCAACAGGCTACAAGGCCACATCTGTACAATGTCACTAAGCTTTTGAAACAGTGTCACTCAAAACTAGCACAAAACTTTCACCAGATTCATTGCCAGAATGAATTGACCCAAAACACGCCATTGGACTACTGGCTAATTATTCCGGTAAACTTTGATTTCGACATGATTAGAAAAAGAAAAAAACGAAACCGGGTCAAATCCAACTATTAAAGATTTAATCAATCTATTGATGTTGCCAATCTTAATTAAAATGCGTGATTAACATATGTCGCCAATTCACCAGCCGTGCTTTGCTTCCAATTTCAATTTTTAAATCACAAATGGATACTGCGGCTCATCCCTCGAATCATAAATTCGCTGATGACGGATTTTCAATTTTGACAGGCAGAGTCCAATCGTTTCAAAAAATGGTCCGAAGAACGCATTGATGAGGATCTCTAGAAAAGTCCGGACAGATGAAAATGTCACATGGAGAAACTTGTTGAGTGGATTCAACAACCAGATTTGCTTATTGAAATAAGGAAAAGAAAACATTTTATATTCACCTTTACTAGCATATTGAACCAAACTTTTGGCTTACTATGAAAGAAAGAAGAGCAAAATGAATGGCAATGATCAGTGACAGAATCGGTGCGAAGAGAACAGTTAGTATCTTGTATGTCCAAGACTGTGTCAAGACGAAGCATTTTGATGAAAGCTTCCAGACCCATTCAGGACTTTGGAGATTCTCAGGTTCACCGACTACAGAATTCCAGGTCACCTGGAAAAAAAATGTTCCACTGCCTTTGTTCCATTCATACATTAACATAATTCCTGACTGCCATGACTTCCCATGCCTTATTACGCCAATACACGTCAAAAGAGATCCTGAATAGATTTGTCACGTTCGTCGACTAGGAGTATGATTCAGTGTTTTGCGTCATGGTATCAGTGTATGCCCTTCCTGTGATCCCACTTTTAGAAGATAAGGAGCTAATCAATCCCTAATCTACTTAAATCCATTACTCATATAGCTTACAGTCTTAACATAGCCAACAGTCACACCTGGAACTGGGATTGGTAAAGTTAATCCTGAGCAGTCACCAGTTGATCGAACGGACGTTAATTCAATTCAGTTTAATTCATCATGCGCTGGAGAATTTCTGGATTTCTACTCCGGCTCATTGTTCTCTGCTATTTCCTCATCAATCAAATCTTAGCGTCACCTTTACAAAGGAAGTCGGGCGATGACGACGACAAAGACAAGAAATGGAATGACGGGTATGGAATTAGTCATCAAAATGAAATCCGACAATGGATCTAATTAATTAATTAATTCTTGCAGGTGGGATACTATGGATTACGTGTGGCTAGGAGTTGGGATTCTAATTGCAGCTATCGTCATCTCCTGCCTCATTTCCTGTTTCTTATGCCAATGCCTTCAAGAAATACTTTGTCTACCGTTCAAGTGCCTCAAAGGAATCCTATGCTGCTGCTGTGATTAAAATTAAAATTATCTCGCAATTATTTCCTGGAACTGAAAGTATATTTTACCTCGCTGTGAGCAATTATCATGAGAATAAAAACGTCCATTATTTATTAATTTCCGCCTCACCTTTGTGCTTCTGTTGAGCTCAGCAGGATCACGACATTTCCCGTCATTTGCTTCCATTTGGTTGATTTGATGAGCAAAGTTGATTTTATTAAGAGTTATCACCATCCTTGTTAGTTTACTTAAACGTTTAACGGAGGACTTTCTTGGAAGATAAAAATAATTTAATTTAACGAAGATTCAATCAGAACCGAAGCAAGAGTTAAGCTGAAACGCTAGATTTTTTTTTAATTTTTAAGGTTTATTTCACAATAAGAAAGCGCGTCCTTTGTAATCTCCTTTGAGTCTGACTTTCTCCAGAGCGTCTTTCGGAGTGAAAGTTTTTCTCTTCCGTCCTGCTCCTTTTTTCAGAATATAAAATGAACATGGCATTCACTTTTAAACATTTTTCCACCATTCCATAGCATTTACTAAAGGTTACTTTTAATAATTTCCAATTGATACATACTAATTGACAGAGTAGAAAATATCTAAGCAATTTGAAAAAATATCCTGCTTTCGAAAAGTTAACAGAACGGTGGCCTGATTTGGACGGAGTAGTTTCAAAATTGTAGCGATGACGTGATTTACACAATTACATAACAACTGATTACTCACTTGTAGGAATGACCCTTCAGCGTCTTTTGTCAAGGTACTCCCATATTTGCCCTGTGAGCCATTCAACCCCTTCTTGAAGGCCTTCGCCTGTAATTGCATTCGATGCGCAGATATGCCATGGTTTATTTGAAATCCGATCCAGGCCTAGGGCTGCTGAGATCTTCACCGCAGACATGGCTTCCTTGACGTCCATTTTATTCGCAAAAAATAGGATTGGAACACGTCGATTGGAAATGTCGGGCTAGGAATGGAAATCGCTTTTAGAAAAGATTTTAATATGTAAAATTGCTTAAAATTCACCTGCTGGAGCATGGTATCCAATTCGTCTTTTGCAACTACGAACCTTAGCCTATTGAAAGATTAAGCTTTAAGCTTGGAAGTTAATTTTGACAATGGTGACTAACTTGTCACTGGAATCGATGACGAAGATAATCCCTTGGCAGTCCCTGTAGTAATGCTCCCATAGGCTTCTGTACCTCCCTTGACCCGACATGTCAAATGCCGTGAAGCCAACGCTCTTGTCTGGAAAATGAGAACAGGGATTAGATAACTTGAGACTAAATAAGGTAAACTTACGCTGGAATTTCTCTACATTGAATCCAATTGTGGGTACAATGTCATTTGCTTTTTGTTCATCTGCTTTGAAGTGATTGAGTAACGTTGATTTTCCACTGTTGTCCAAACCCACGACTAGAACGTTAACTTCCTTCTTTCGCAAACCAAGGAAACTGACCAAGCGATCTAAAAATCCCATTGAAATTAACTTGTATAATCCAAATAGAAAAATTATTGGGACCTGGAGGTTCCTTTTTCACCTGGAACTAAAAGGCCAGGTGAGTCAGACAACCATGGAGAAATCGATCCGTTCTGAAATGGCACCTTAATTGCATCATTGCTTTACAGATTTTTAATACCATCCACGTATGCACTTTAGGAAAGTGCAGAAGTTTTACAAACGTATAGCTATGACTTTAAATTGGAAATGAAAAGATATTTGCCTAAAATTAACAAATGATTTCCCTTTTTTTTTAGATTATAAAGTACGATGTTCGCTCTGTGATTTGGAATCCGTTGTAATGCATTCCCAATTGCCGTTTTCTTGCTTCTTCCACAAACTCACCTGTCAAAGGAACAAATGTATTAGTTATATGCCACTTTTGGGGTTCATGGACAAGTTCTTACTTGGTTATCGCCTCCAGAAACAGCCAAAATATCTCCAATGAAGTTCCAGCTTACGTGCCAGACAACGTCGTCGAAAACATGGAGAGGTTCCGGGGTCCAGTTGACGCCATCCCCCTCACGATTGTTCCAAATAATAACCCGTCGATCCTAAATTACAATAAACTACATACATGCATCTAATTATATAAGTTAATCACTATTCACCTGAGAGGATGAGGCAATTTTCATCCGAGCAAGTCCAGCCGTAGGAGCCCAAGCCACGTCTCGCACCCAATCGGAATGTCCTTCAAGCTTAACTTCTTCAATCCAATGCTCATTCTCCTCTCTGGTTATAGGTGAAGAAAGCCGTTAATAAACACAAATCCTGGGTTTGTAATCTTTACTCACTTCCAAATCTTGACAAGATTGTCACATCCACCAGAAACGAATCGTTTAATCGGTTGCCCTTCTCCAGGTTTCTCCCCAGTAAAAGTCACCGGCGCCCATGAAACAGCGTTACAACCCAGCTGAAATAACAACAAAAATGAGAACAAATACTCCACAGTTAAAGATAATTTTGAGTTCCTACTGCATGTGCATTTGGGATTTTGTTGGCCACCCATCGATCATTATGAAATGAAAGCACAGTAATTGAGCTATCAGAGCTTCCACAGGCCAGCATGAGTCCCCATTCCGGAGGTGCCCAGCAGACACTGTTGACTGTAAAAATCTTATAAGAACCCAGAGTACTGTAACAGTTATGATGATATATGGTTACCGGAAGAGTCGTGGCCATCATAGTTGTGAGCAATTTCCCATTTGCCATCAGTTTCCTTCCAAATGATCACACGACGATCATAAGAACAAGAAGCAAGTAGAGTTCCATAGCGTGGATGTGCCCAAGCCAATTGCCAAACCTTAGATACCAAACGAATAGTTTACAAATTTTAGTTTAGACTGTCCCTTGTTGTATGTCGACTTACTGGCCCTTCGTGAGCCTTCAATTCAGCCACAAATGTTTGGTTCCCAGTACTCCAGTTCAAATCAAAAAGACGGATTGATTTATCACATGAACAAGTGGCCAGTTTCAGACCCAGGAAATCCATTTGGGCGTCATGCTGTCATACAAGTAATTAGCAATGTCCTTTTCTTTATTGCTAGAGTAATTGAGTACTTACGACCATGTCTTCATGACCGGTGTCAATCGTCGTCACATTGAAGGGTGCCGACATTCTGGCTATAGCCTGGATTGGTAACTTTATTCGGATGGTTCACTCCCTTCGTACCTGATAGCTACAGTATGAATCAATTAGTGACAGATTACCTTTTAAGGAGAGAAATGACTGACCTTTCGTATAGAAATACAACAGCAGATGGCCGGGGAAGAAACCGATTGATGTCAAATTGAAGAACAAATCAAGTGGAAAAAGTTGACAAAAAAATAAATCTGTGAAACCACCCCCCAGCGCCTCATTTGGAGCTGGGCAATCGAGGGCTAAAGGAAGGACTTTAATGCTCAAAATTAATGATAAAACAATGGAAAACTTCTGATTTTACGGAGGTAATTAATTACTGTAATTGGGCAATTAGTGATTGAAATTGAAAGACCAAATAGTACCCATGGAATGCCCAAATCAAGAGGCATTTGTCAAATCCAATGCAATGATTCAGTGAGTAGAAGTTTGATTTTCCCAGCATCCAAAAGAGTTGGAGTCCAAGAGCCCCAAATGAGGCGCTGGGGTGCTTTGTAACTTTTTCCACGTGATTTTTTCTTCAATTTGACATCAATTCAATCGGTTTCTGCCCCGGCCATCTGTGGTGTTGTATTTCTATACGAAAGGTCAGCCATTTCTCTCCTTAAAAGGTAATCTGTCACTAATTGATTCATTCTGTAGCTGTCAGGTACGAAGGAAGTGAACCACCCGAATAAGGTTACCAATCCAGGCTATAGCCAGAATGTCGACGCCCTTCCACGTCATGTGTCATAGAGAGGACACGGTCGTAAGTACTCAATTACTCTAGCAATAAAGAGAAGGACATTGCTAATTAGTTACTTGTATGACAGCATGACTCCCAAATGGATTTCCTGGGTCTGAAACTGGCCACTTGTTCATGTGATAGATCAATCCGTATTTTTGATGTCGACGGCAGCACTGGGAAACAAACTCTTGTGGCTGAATTGAAGGCTCACGAAGGGATAGTAAGCGGAAGTACAACAAGGAATAATGGACTGTCTAAGCTATTTGTAAAATATTCGTTTGGTTTCTAAGGTTTTGGAATTGGCTTGGGCACATCCACGCAATGGAACTCTACTGGCTTCTCGGTCAATTGATCGACATCTGATCATTTGGAAGGAAACTGATGCAAAATGGGAGTTAATTTACAACATTGATGAATTTTCCGGTAACCATATAATCATCATAACTGTTACAGTACTCTGGGTTTTTATCAGATTGTTTATACAGTACGTTGTGTCTGCTGGGCACCTCCAGAATGGGGACTCATGCTGGCCTGTGGATGCTGGGATGGCTCAATTGCTGTGCTTTCATTTCATAATGATCAATGGGTGGCCAACAAAATCCCAAATGCACATCCAAGTAGTAGGACATTAGTAGGACCTCGAAATCATGTTTAACTGTGGGATATTTGTTGTCATTTTTGTTTTTATTTCAGTTCGGTTGTAGCGCTGTTTCATGGGCGCCGGTGACTTTTACTGGGGAGAAACCTGGAGAAGGACAGCCGATTAAGCGATTCGTTTCTGTAGGAAGTGACAATCTTGTCAAGTTTTGGAAGTGAGTAAAGATTACAAACCCAGGATTTGTGTTATTAACGGCTTTCTTCACCTATATAAACAGAGAGGAGAATGAGCATTGGATTGAAGAAGTTAAGTTTCAAGGACATAAAGATTCGTTGCGAACCGTGGCTTGGGCTCCTACGGCTGGACTTGCAGGGCTGAGATTTGCCGCATGCTCTTATGTGAATAATAATTAACTTATATAATTAGATGCATGTATACTTAATGTAGTATATTGTAATTTAGGATGGACGGGTGACTATTTGGAACAATCCTGAGCCTGAGGGATGGGCCGTCAACTGGACCCCGGAAGTTCCACATGAACATGTTTTCTTCTGTGTCTCCTACCTAAGATGGAACTTCAGTGGAGATATTTTGACTGTTTGTGAAGGCGATAACCAAGTAAGACCTTGTCCATGGACCCCAAAAGTGGCATGTAACTTAATACATTTGTTCCTTTGACAGGTGAGTTTGTGGAAGAAGCAAGAAAACGGCAATTGGGAATGCATTACAACGGATTCCAACACACAGAGCGAACAGGACACAGAAAATGATAACAAGGAAAACATTCCTATTGACCTTTGATCCTTCTGAAATAACATTAAAAAAACATTGACCTTCAAGAACCCACTGCTTCACATATTTCTCAAAATTAATTATTGCTGAAAACTCAAATGTTGACAAATATAAAACTTCTTGCACTTCAAACCACTATTAATTAGATAAGGCCTTCAGTTGCAAACCTTATTATAGAAACAAATCAACTTTTACATAAACGCTACCTTAGTTTTTTGAGCTTGGAAAAAGAATGAGCTGGAGTCCACGGAAAGGCTGAGAGTTGTTCTTAAACAGGGGTGTTCTTCCTGTACTCCCTTGAGGGGATGCAATAGTCAATCGAAGCGATGAAGTACTCCTCAATGTGCTCAGAAAGGTACCTATAAAACAAAAAGGGACAACAAGGACAAGGCGCATGCCCGATGAAGCGGAATGCGCAACCCTTACTTGAGGAGGATATGACTCAGGCTCCTAAAAGTCCGCATCTCCGGCTCTCCCATGCTAGTGAATGCCAGGGACACCCCGATTTTTGCTGAAACGAAAGCATTAATACAGTTTCTTTTAAGCAACGATTGGAAGAGGTATGGTATCTTACTAAAGAGTCGGACCAAGTGAATGGGACCATACGTGTTAGACATCATCATGACCAGATCATCTTCTGAAATTCCCGGATTCGTATCGCGCAATAGCTTGACGTACTGGAAGCAAGGAAATGATTAAGCTGGTAAGAAATACGTTCCATTTGATGATAGGCTTTACTTGGGCATGTCGTGGCCTTTCAAATTTGTACAATAATTGACCCTCAATCATGACGTTGAAATGATCACGCACGCCTTCGACAAAGTTTGCCATAGTCAGATTCGCGATGGGGGTATTCGGCACTGCCCCGCAGCGAATAAACTTGTTCAAGAATGTGTCCACCGTGTGACGAGCAGGAGTCAACAGCAACTGTAAATGAAGCCTCATATTACATAAATTGCTCTAGTAATTGAGCCTTGAGTTGACTGACCAGTTTGCATCGATTGACGTTGTCAAAATCCTCAATAAGCAATTCCTTCAGCTTATCCGGCATGACGATCTGAAATCAATCCTCATTATATTGTTTTTTTTTATTGAAGAATCAGATTTTTATACCTCAACAGATAGCTTGTTTAAGTGCTTCTCTTCCTATGAAATTTATAAGAGCGTGTGGTTAATAGTAAATCAGGCTTGCTTTCATATTTTCATTCCAATTACCGATTCAACAAGAGCCTCCAACTGCTTTTCAGTGACAGATTTTATTCCTGCCCTGAACTCGGCATCAAACGGTGATAATTTTGACGCTGCTGAAGTGGTCGGGATTTCAACAGGCGGTGCCACTACTTCCACTTCTTCGTGCAATTTTGATCCATCTTCGCCGGTTTGCTTCTTACCGGAACCACCCGTACGCTTATGAAACTTTCTGAAAGAAGACCACAATAAAGGCATGTATGTATAATACCGAAATAAAAGTGAATGAAGCAAGATTGCTTTACTTGACCGTTGCCACTGTTGACTTTACAGCCACCTCATGCTCCTTCATTCTCTTCACATTAGCTTCCGTGTACTTGAGAATTCTCGTCTCCGAAACCCTTTCGTCCCATCTACATTAAAAAATTTGAGGATTATTTATTATTTATACCTTAATTATTTGGTGATGATTGTTCAAAGAAATTGGAGATGACTGTTTAGAAGGTACCTCTTCTTCCACCCTTGATAGTGGACCTTATAGTATCGTTGTCCATCCCCCCTCCTATACTGGGATCTCTCAATAATCTTCGCTTCATACATTAATGCTCCATGGAAGCAAATGACCTTCTCGTTAAGCTGATACCCAACCATAAAAGGCATCGCAGGAACTGAATAAAGGGTATTATAATGAGACAATGGTTATATATAAGAAAGTGTGGATTAACTTGACCTTACCCTGTGGCGGGATCTCTTCCACAATTGGTGGAGGTACTTCGACTAAAACCAATGAAATTGATTGACTAAAGAATTGGTTTTGCTTTGACCTTCTGTTTGACCTTAACTTACTCGGTGGTTGTTCCCCAGCTTCAGCTGCTTCCGCTATAAAAGGAATTACCACGACCTCCTCCTCTGTTGGATCAGTTACACCCATCCTGCCCACGCTATAAGCCTAAGAAAGCTCCTGGATTAAATTGAAACTGGACAAATCCGGGATCAATTTGTTCTGGAATTCCAGAGATAAAGGCAAGAGGAAGTGGACGGCGTGGAGCGGAGTTTTTACCACAAAATCAAAAACGAGGGGAAGCTTCTTTTGAGCCAGTTTCCGCTCCTCGTTCAAAATTACAAAAACTACTTGTCATTTTGCTCATGAAAATGACCAGGGGTCAAAGGTCAACAACCACATTTCATTAATCAACTCAGTAACATCTTTGGAACAAATGGGTTCAAGAGATCGTAAAATTATTACAGTTTCTTTATTCATTTGAAAATGCAACAGCCACCCCGTGTTGGGGAGAATATCTCGAAATTAACATGCTTGCTTGATGTGCTATGCCTGCCTGATTGCATGAATGAACTGATAATTTTCTGCTGAAAGTTTTTTTATATCTAGGTTGCTTCTTTCTAGTTTCTTCGTTGCTTTGTGAAGAGTTGGTGGAAAGTATTCTGTATTTATGGATTCCCGATTCATTCGAGATTCCTTGATAGAGACAGCCACAGCAGTTGATTGATACCCTGTAAAGTACAAGAAGATCATAAGTTGAGATTGGTTGAGGGAATTGGTAAACTGTTTTATGTTTTTACAGTTTAATATGGAGCAAACCGCCGGCGACGTGAGTGACGACGTCGACCGGATGTCCCTGGACCACGCTGCTGACTTCCCTGCTGATCTCCATGTTCTGTGTTATTAATACCATCCGCATCCTGGAAATTGGGAAAAAATATAATTGAAATCAGTATAAACCTGGAACAATTTAAGAGAGTCCAAAGTCACAAGTAAGCACAAATGTGAATCTTTGCAAGCATAGAACCGTAATTCAGTAACTATTTTCAGAAAGCAGGCAAACGAGCCACGTACCTGTTCGTCGGGAAGAATTACGCTGAAGTGGAAGGTGATTGAGTTGATCCAATTTCCGAGCGCTCCCTGTAATCAAGAAAAATGGCAAAAATAATTAATTTGCCAAAAAGTGGATTAGCGAAAGATGAACGTGTGTTGTGCTTCAACTCACCATGCCTCTTGTGTCGATGACTATGGTCAACTCCAACACCTGAACCCGGGTCGGTGGCATTTGTGCCGAAGACATTGGAGGCGGGGCCTGACTCGGAGCAGCATCTGGAATAGGGGCCCTTCGGACGGGCACAGTTGACGGCGTTGAATTTAGCACGGTCATTTTACTGAAAAGTAAAAAATAGGTTAAGGATTACCAGCTAAAAATACTCCAATGTTCCAGGAATTGCGTAAACCATGGCCCTGGTCAGAAAGTTGCGGGTACGCACGAGAGGGTACTGCTTCACTTCCGCTCAAAGTTGGAGAATCATGTCAACTAATCAATACTGGTCAACAGGAGGTGACTTACCGTAAGTCAATCAGGAGTACCAAGCTTCTTCAAGTGTGAAGGGCTCTGGATGCGAAGTAATTCAGACTTGAGTGGCTAGGAGACCTCTGAGAGTGCATACAGTGTCCAGTCTGACGTGCAGGGAAGCAGTGTCGACGAGACTTGACGTGTCAAGATGGACTCCGAAAAAGGAGAGAAGAAAGACAAAGGAGGAGGAGGCGCAAGGGGTGAAAAATGAGGCTTGGGATGCAGGGATCTCGGGCAGTCAGAGAAGAATCCGAGTTTCTTGGGACTGGTAAAATCCTAGTCAAATCAGGCTCCTCTGAATTCCAATAAAAAAAGTCTGGATCCTGAATTTTCTAAGAACATCTGAATTTTTTACTGTTCCCTGCATCCGCATCCCAAATTATTAAGACTCCAATGGCAATTTCTTTTCTATATAAATTGCATTATAATTTTCCAATGGAAATCTGGGCTTAGAACTTAAGAAGAAATTTAGATTAATCAACTCAAAAGTAAAATAGTTTATGCAGTTTCAGCTCCAGGCATACCGCTGTGTTTGAGAACAATACCCGCGGTGGGTTGGGACCAACCACAAAAAAGGATTTTAGTGCTTAAGATCGGCCACAAGTACTATCCCTGAAGGCAGGAACCCTAGTTCCAGAAGAAATATATGGTTTTGCACAAAACCGCAAAAATCGTACCGTCGTAATGATTTACAGGCAGCGATTGTTTGTTGATTGAAAAACGAAGGTTTTCCTGGAGGGACTATAGGCATCATCACAGACACCGATGAGCCCTCCTGACAGAAAATCATGATTTTTCAAGACGTGATTCTTATTATTACTAATTATTAAGTAGCGGAAGCTACTTTATGCTTTTGTCCTGTCTGTCTGTCGTCTGTCTGTCGTCTGTCTGTCGTCTGTCTGTCGTCTGTCTGTCGTCTGTCTGTCGTCTGTCTGTCGTCTGTCTGTCGTCTGTCTGTCGTCTGTCGTCCTTCAATAACTCAGGAACTACTGGACAGATTTCAAATCTGTTTTCAGTTATGAG